>PVHP010014033.1:0-39988 GCA_004024765.1 Zapus hudsonius | reverse complement strand
TTTTTTTTTGAGACAGGGTTTCAGTCTAGTCATGGTTGACTTGGGACTATGGAACCCAGGCTCACTTTGAACTCATCTGACCTGTCTCCTGAGTGCTAGGATTAAAGGCATGTCCCACCATGCCCAACAAATTTTTCTCTAGAAGACCTGCAGTTGAATTTGGCTGAGCTCCACAAATTATTACAATGGACAAAGAAAGAGAATGAGTAGATTAAAATTATTTTGCATTGCTCATGCTATGAAAAAGGGTTTCTTTTCATTGCTATTCCCTTGGCGACAGTTCAGAGAAATTGTTTCCTTTTCTTAATTGAAGATTTGTTTTTCTTTCCATTTCTCTGTAGCGCATAGTTACTCTGGATGCTGAGTATAGAACCATAAGAGTTCGATCAGAGGGAAGAAACAAGGTTTTCAAAAATAGTGTAAACTTAGCAGCATGGGGGGAGATAGTGTAAGCAGTCATTAGGGAAAGTGGAAAGAACATGTTTTTGACATGCCCTTGAGTTCTAGGTCATTTACTCAGTAGCATAACCTTGAACTAATTATTAACCTTTCTGAGCAGCTTTGTATTCTGTATAGCAGTTGTTATGAAGATTAAATTAAATGAGATAAGGTCTATAATGTACCTGCATAGGGTTGACACAATAAAATCTAAAATATACAAATTACTATTCTATGCCCAAGATTTTGCTTTGCATGAACTTTCGTTTATATAAAAACATGTAAGGTTCTGGAGAGACTACTGAGCAGTTTAAGGCACTTGCTTGCAAAGTCTGATGATCTGGTTTCAATTCCCCAGTACCCACATAAAGCTAGATGCACAAAGTGGTGCATGCATCTGGAATTTGCAGTGGCAGAAGGCTCTGGCACATCCATTCTCTCTTTCAAATAAATAACAAATTTAAAAAACACACTAGATGAAATGGTTTATAGTTGTCAAGGAACTTTCAACTTTTGGGACAAGATAAAACATGTGGATGAAACAATTACAGAAAAAAATTTACAGAATTAGCCAGAACACCATATTGTGTCAAGATACTAAAAACCATGATTAAAAAGGATAGACAAGGCCGGGCGTGGTGGCGCAAGCCTTTAATCCCAGCACTCGGGAGGCAGAGATAGGAGGATCACCATGAGTTCAAGGCCACCCTGAGACTACATAGTGAATTCCAGGTCAGCCTGGGCCAGAGTGAGACCCTACCTCAAAAAAACCAAAAAAAAAAAAAAAAAAAAAAAAAAAAAAAAAAAAAAAAAGAAAAAGGATAGACATCCCTGTTAGTTTAAGTTTAATGAAAAGAGTGGCCTTAATAAAGGCATGCAGAAGTTGGTGTACAGAATAACAGCTAATACCTTAGTAGAACTTTAAGGTTTATGAAAAGTTTTCATATGCATTATATCATTCAATATTCAAAATCATGCATACGTTTTCTTAGTTCCATTTTTGGAGATAAAGAAACAGATTCATAGAGGTTGTGTCAAGGGGTTGAGTCAGATATCAAACCCATAAATGCTGGCTGTGAAATTCATGCTACTTTTATATAAGCATTTTATGTTGTTTTTCATTTATCTCCAGAAATAATTATGTTAGAAGTTGAAGTCAGTAATTTTTGGTGACTCATTCAAGTTCCTACAGCTAATTATTTGGGAACACAACCCTAAAAGGTCATATATAATATTCTTACTGCTACTTCATGGCCCTATTTGAATTTCCAGAAGGCCAGAAGGGCCTTGTGCATGCTAGGCAAGGGCTCTACCACTATGCCTTCAGTAAATCAGGATCTTGGAATAGTACACTTCTTTGTATTTTGGAGAACTGAACATATAATTCATACTTTCTAATTTTTATTTGTATCTCTTTTAAAAACATATTTTTGCTGAGTGTGGTGGCACATGCCTTTAATCCTAGCATTTTGGAGGCAGAGGTAGAAGGATTACTGTGTGTTCAAAGCCAGCCTGGAGCTAGAATTCCATCTTAGATTGGGCTAGAGTGAGATCCTACAAAACCAAAAAAGAGAGAGACAGACAGACAGACAGACACACACACGCGCGTGCGCACACACACACACAGAGAGAGAGAGAGAGAGAGAGAGAGAGAGAGAGAGAGAGAGAGAGAGAGAGAGAATGGGTATGCCAGTCACTGCAAAGGAACTCCAGACACATGTGCAACTTTGTGCATCAGGCAATATGATATGTGGATACTGCAGAATTGCATCTGGGCTAGCAGGCATTGTAATTATTGCCTTTAACCGCTGAGTCATCTCTCCATTTTCTGCCTCCCTCCCTCTCTCCCTCCCTTTTCTTCCCTCCCTCTCTACTTTCTTCCTGTTCTCTCTCTCTCTCTCTCTCTCTCTCTCTCTCTCTCTCTCTCTCTCTCTCTCTCTCTCTCTTCTTCCTCCCTCCCTTCTTGCCTGGCCTGATCTGGACCTCACTTCCATAGCCCAGACTGGCCTTGAACTCATGGCGATTCCCCTTCCTCAGCCTCCTGAGTGTCTTTGGGGTTAAAGGTGTTAGCCTCCATGCTCAGCTCTGTTTTCTAATTTTTCATAGACACATTCTCTGCCATAGAAGTTTAGGCCTTGATGTGACATGGTCATCTCATTAGTTTCTAGTTTTGCTCTTAAGGGTCTGACTTCATATTCTTAGGGGTTTTCATACTTCCCAAAGCATGTATAGACACTATGAAAGTCTCGAAGCTCTTATTTTCCAAAGGCTGAATATATTGAACATTTCAGATATTTATGAGTATTCTGCTTCTTTACTTATTATTTTAAATAGACTTTTCAAAATTGCATTCAATTTTCCAACCCCCCCCCATGTATAGGATGTCTCAGCTCTGAAAAAAGTAGATATTATAGTAGTAGAAACCTTTTTATTTCTCTTAACTAGACAAGGGTGTTCACGAGGTCAGGGTTGTCACCTCTCCCTATTTCTGCGTTCTATGGGCACTGTGGCAGTGTGGGTACCTCGGGGATGTCTGAAGATGCAGGCCAAGGGGGGGGGGCTGGGGATTGCGAATGACAGATTGCGAATGACAGGCTCTTGACCGTGAGGTTGGGAGTTCGAGACCTTGCACGAGGTCTTATTTTAGCAAACTTTGTCATAGAAGATCCTTTTTGGGGGCGTGTGTGGCGTCGGCTTGAGAACCCCAGCAGGTGCTGGATCAGATTCCGACCTCAGCCAGGGGGTGGCGGTACCCCGAGGCTCACACCGAAACCCAAACCGGAAAAACCTGTAGCGGGTCTGTCCACAGGCTTCCGCGGCGGGCGGCCGCAGGTCAGCGTCCTAGCCTCGGGCGCCGGCGTCGAGCGCCCGGCGCCTTGACAGGAGGGCGGTCACGTGACAGCCGTAAAGCGCCCGCTTTGCGACCTCGATGACAGACAAAATGTGCGACAGCCCGGGCGCGGGCCAACCAGGGGCGGAGGCGGCGGCCGCGGAGGAAGCGGAGGAGGCGGAGGCGGCCGTGGCGTTGGCCCGCCGGCTCGTTCGCTCGCTCGCTCGCTCGCTTTCCCCGCCCCCTCCGTCCCTCCCCCGCCGGTGTGGCCGCGGCCGACGGGAACCGGCCGAGCTCCGTCGTCACCCGTTCTCATCCTGGCCGGCGTGCGGGAGCCCCGAGCGGTATCTCGACCCACCTCCCGGTCGGTCCCGGTGGCTGCGGCGAGGGCCGCGCGGGGCCCCGGTGGGCGCCTGAAGGTTACCGAGTGCATGAGCACCTAGCGCCGCCCGTCCGCCCGCCGCCCGTCCGCCCGCCCGGCGGCCTCGGCCTCGGCCGCACGAGGCGCCTTCGCCCTCTGCAGGTGCGCGCGTCGGGCCCGGCCGGGGCCGCGGAAGTCGGCGGCCGCCATGGCGTCCAACATGGACCGGGAGATGATCCTGGCCGATTTTCAGGTGAAGTGTCCACCTCGGTTCCCCTCCCACCTCCGTACTCCTCGGCGGGTTCCCGGCGCCCGCACGGTGGCCTGCCTCTTCCAGCGTCTGTTCTAGCACTTCCGGCCGCTGTGTGTGTATGTATGTGTGTGTGTTTGTGTGTATGTATGTGTATGTGTGTATATGTATATGTGTATGTAGTATATGTGTATATGTATGTATTATGTGTATGTGTATGTGTATATACGTATGTATGTACGTGTGTATATTTATGTATTTGTGTGTGTATGTGTATGTGTGTATACGTATGTGTGTATGTGTATATGTATATGTGTATGTATATATGTGTATGTGTGTATGCGTATATATATATGTAGATAGATAATATATGTAGATAGATAGACTATGTAGATAGAGTGTACAGTGTATCTCATTCAGCTTCAATGAGATGTTCAGATTGGGGGAAATGTTAAGTTACTATGCCTGTGACTGACTGATCCCCAGTTGTTTGGGGAATGTATAGAATCTAGGGTTACTTATTAAATGTGGGGCTGGCTGTGATGGGTGGGGTGGGGTGTTTTTGTATAAAGGACGAGAAAAGTAAAAAAAAAAAAAAAGAGTGTTGACAAGGTGTCAGTGAGCGTAGCCCTGTATGCTAATCCTTTGTAAAGAGGAGTCAGCATTTGAGATTTTTGAATGCCATATTGAAACCTTTGGAGGGTAGGAAGGTGAGGAGGGTAGACTGTATATATGTATATTTGGCAGTAAATTCAAGCTTATTGACCAGTACGTACTTGCAGATTCCTCACTCCTGTAGATTTTAATTGCGTGAGTAGTACCTTTTTTTCCAGGAGTGATTTAAAAGATAAGTAATAGGTACTCCTTTACTGAACCTGCCGATAGTGACACTGACATGTAAGTATCCTTATTTTTACAACTTAATATTGCGATGAGCATTTCCAAGAGTTTGCTTGTGTGTCTGCTCTGTGGTATATGATACATTAGGAGCATGCGTCTATCAACATCTTGATTAGCCTGCAGCCTACACTCTTAGAAAAGATGATTCTTAAAAGAAAAGTCAAGATGTTTTGTAGGCTTAGGAATGGGTTGAGTCTTTTGCTTGTTTATGTCTTTCATCATCTTTTTTTCTCCCCTTTTTCATTCATCAGTTTAATCTTGAGTTGAAAAAGAACTCTCTTACTAGGTATAGTATTTTCTCAAATTTTTGTGACATACCATCTCACTACATAGCTCAGGGTGACTTCAGACTCACAGCAGTTTTTGTGGCTCTGCCTCCCTGAGTGCTGAGATTACAAGTGAGGGCCACCATGCTCCGTTAAGTGTCCATTTATCCTGCTTGTATTCTGATAGGATGGGCTTTGGACAACAGCGACAAAAAAATGTTGTTTAACTCAGCTCTAATTTAATTATAACAGTATTTGGCTTCACAGGCTTTTTACCTCTGGTAACTTGTACCTGCTTTCTATCTTATTTGTAACAATTATTGTATTTATTATTAATCTTTTGTCTTTGGAGACCATTAAAAACTCCAATTCTCTGTCCTCCTGCCTCAGCCCCCAGAGTCCTGGGATTACAGGAATGAATATGTGCCACCACACTTGGCTCACTGTTACTCTTATGTTGGGTAAAGGACTGGAAATTTAGAGTTCTTGTTTTTAGAGGCAAAGTTAATATTTTTGGAAGAGCATCAAAGAGTTTTGGTTTGGAAATCAAAATGGTTATGTCAGTAACATTAAATTCTAGTAATATTTATTTTCTGTATCTCCCCCTCTCTCTCTGTCTGTCTCTCTCTCTCTCTCTAAAATTTACTTTTCCATAGCTGGGAATTGAACCCAGGGCCTTGCACATGATAGGTAAGTGCTCTGCCACTGAGTTACATTTCCAGCCAGTGTTTTCCTCTCACTAGAATGATTTTGGAATTGGCCTTATAGGCAATGACATGCTATGCACAGTGTTTATAAATGGGAAAAAAACTAGTGGCATTTTCTGTGAACAATTGTTTGCCAGATGATGAGAGTTAATTTTATATTGTCAATTAAGAAAACATTCATAGAATAAAAATTTATTTTAAAAACTGTACACTATAAACATATTAACCTTTTGAGTGTTTAGAAACCTGAGATCCTCTTAGAAGTTAAAATAACACATACTTTTATTTTGTGGTCTTACTTTAAAATTGATTATCATTGCCTTTTATATTGTAGTAAGGAAATCATTTTAAAGATTATACCTCAAAACATGGCATGAATGGTGCTGGGACTGTAACTCAGTGGGGGAGTATTTGCCGTGGGCATGCAAAGTCCTGGGCTTGATTCCTAGCAAACTACATGCGTGCACACACACACAGTGCCTGGTGTGTAGTTTCTTGTGCAACAGTGATTTATTCTATAACTGAATAAATTATACCCTCCTGAAAAGTGAATATGGTAAAATTATTTCATATACTTGTGAGAATTAGTAGTACCATGGGAACTCAGTGCGTCATTGTAGAAAAGACATAATTTTTAATGAAATTTTGAAAATAAATGTCGGATCTTTATTTTATTTTGTTTATTCATTTTCAAGCAGAGAGACAGAGAGAGAGAGAGAGAGAGAGAGAGAGAGAGAGAGAGAGAGAGAGAGAGAGAGAGAGAGAGAGAGAGAGAGAGGAGAGAATACACAGAGACAGAGACAGAGCACCAGGGCCACCATCTTGTGGCTTATGTGGGCACTGTGGAATTGAACCCAGGGCCTTAGGCACTGGATGCAAGTGCCTTAACCGCTGAGCCATCTCTCCAGCCCTAAATGTCAGATTTTGATCATCACTAGCTAGTAGGTTCTAATAAATATATCTAAATATGAAAAGCTTTGAGAAGGAATTTTGAGAACACACACACACACTATTTCAGCTCAGTGAAAAAAACACTTCTGGGGCTGGAGAGATGGTTCAGTGGTTAGAGGCACTTGCTTACAAAGCCTGATGGCCCAGATTCAATTCCCCAGTACCCAGGTAAAACCAGATTCACAAAGTGGTGTATGCATCTGGAGTTTGTTTACAGTTACAGGAGGCCCTGGCATGTCAATACTCTCTCTTTCCCTCTGGTTTCCTCTCTCTGTCAAATAAATGAATAAAAATGTTTTTAAAAGCCAGATATGGCTGGGCCTGGTGGTGCATACCATTAATCCCAGCACTCGGAGGCAGAGGTAGGAGGATCACTGTGAGTTCAAGACCAGTCTGGGATTACAGTGAGTTCCAGGGCTAGAGTAAGACCGTACCTTGAAAAAAAAAAAAAAAACACTTTTGGACTATAGAATTGGCTCAGTGGTTAAGGCATTTGCTTGTAAACCCCCCCCCCCCTTTGATTTCCCAGTACCCATGTATAGCCAGATGCACAAAGTGTTGCATGCATTTGGCATTTGAATTGACTGGAGGCCCTGGTACACCCATTCTCTCCGTTTTTCTTTGCTTCTGTCTATCTCTTCTTCCAAATAAATAATTTTTTTTACAAGCACTTCTTTTGAAACTAGTTGGGCTGGAGAGATGGCTCAGCGGTTAAGGCACTTGCCTCCAGTGCCTAAGGCCCCGGGTTCAATTCCCCAGGACCCACATAAGCCAGACCCACAAGGTGGTGGCTCTGGTGCACTCTCTCTCTCTCTCTTTCTCTGCTTGAAAATGAATAAATAAAATATTTAAAAAAAAAGAAACTAGTTAAGTGGTCATAAGTAATAGCTAGAAGATTATAGCGCACATTTAATGGGTGAACTTACTATAAAGCAAAAAATACTCAATTGTCCCCAAATTCTTCCCCCTCACATGTTTACACTGAAAGAAAACTCTATCCTTTCAACAAAAAATATAATCATGAAAAATTAATTATGGAAAAAATATAATGTAAATTTAGCCATGCTACCCACTTTTAAGTATATAGGTCAGTGGCTTTTAAGTATTTTTATTGTTGTGCAACTACCACCCAACCATCTCCACAGTTCAGCCATCTTTTAAAACTAATTCTATGTCTATTAAACAATGTGTCCCTCTCTCTGGCCCCAGGCAACCACCATTTTATTTTCTGTCCATGTAAATTTATTTAGGTACCTCATGTAATTGGATTAATACAGTATTTGTTCTTTTGTGACTAGTTTATTTTACTTAGTGTATATGTTCTCAAGGATCATCCATGTAACATGTATCAGAATCTTATTTTTAAAAAATTACTATTGAGGTATTTGAGAGAAATCATAATTTGTGAGGTTTATTTAGGGGAAATTGATAACTAGGAAAAGGTGTAGCAGTTATACACACACACACACACACACACACACAGATGTAGAAGCCCCTTCACATAACAGTTGATCAGAGAAAATTAAGAAATTGTGAAGGACAGACAGGCGTGGTGGCATACACTTTCAATCCCAGCACTCAGGAGGCAGAGGTAGGAGGATTGCTGTGTTTGAGGCCAGCCTGGGACTACAGAGTGAGTGCCAAGTCAGCCTGGCCTAGAATGAGAACCTACTTCGTAAACAAACAAACAAAAAATAGTGAAGGACTCAGAGATCAAAGATAAATCATACATTTAATCAACATGAGAAGGTACCCCCAAAGCATGACACAGAAGGCAAGAAAAATACCAGGTCAGGATAAGTACTCTTCCCTTCCCAGCTCAGGGCAAAAAGGAAAGAGGCCAGGATTTTATTTCTTGTTATAACTAAATAATGTTCTATATTTGGATATGCTGTATTTTGGTTACTCATTTATCTTCAGTGGACATTATAGGTTCTTCTCACCTTTTGGCTAATATGAATAATGCTGCTGTGAACATTGGTATGCTAATATCGGCTTGAGTTCCAGACTTCAATTCTTTTGGGTATCATATCCAGAAGTAAAATTATTGGGTCACTTGAGAATTCTAAACTAAAAAATTATTTCTAGTTTTTTGAGGAAGTGCCAACCTGGTTTTGTTTTAACTTTTTATTGACAGCTTCCATAAGTATAACCAATAAATAAGGATAATTTCCACTCCCACCCACACCTCCATTCTTCCCCTCTCAAATTCACCCTCCATTGAATCTTTATTTTTCCAATTGGTATCCCTTTTATATTGATGTCATAATTTTCCTATTATGAATCTGGTCTTGTTTAGCTAGTGTCCAGGCACTGTGAGGTCAAAGCAATTTTGTATCTCAAAGATAGTCTTGTAGGCAGACCTTCCTTTGGCTCTTATATTACCTCTTTTGCTATGGACCCTGACCTTGGAGGGTATGATAGAGATATCTCAGTGTTTAACACTCCACTGTCACTGTGTCATTCCAGTGGTCACTGCCATCTGAAAAGAGAAGCCTTTCTTACCAAAAGTGAGAGTAGCATTAATATGGGTGTAAAAATAGAAAAAAAATGCTCAGAGGGCACTTTGGTGGGCATAATATATGCATTTAGCCAGAGAACAGCAGTTGTTACTCCCCTGGGCTCACCAGCACAAGCTTTTGACTAGGTTTTTAGTACCAGGCATGTATTTCCTCCTGTGGAGTGGGCCTTCATTCCATTTGGAGAGCAGTTGGTTTCTCCCATAACTGACATGCCACTATTGCACCAATTGGCACATTTGCTCTGGCTGGCCCTTCTTAAGGCTTTGCAGGGTCCACTTCTGTTTAACACCATTGATGACTTCTCTCTCCCAAAAAACTGTATGCAACATAACTCTTTCCAGCTTTCTGATAGCTAGTCAATAGGTAGGAGGTTTCCAGTTCAGTTCCAACTTGATTTCTCAGTGATCTACAGTCCAGGGATGTGGAGTCTTCAGCAATAGGGTCTTATCATCTAGTTTGGTGGGCAAATATCTAAGATCCTTGGCAGTGGCCTGTAATGTTTTGGAGGCCATTGGGACTCCCTGGCCAACAACTCACTGGAAGTTATCCCAACACTGGTATTGAAAATTTTCAAATAACAATCTATGCCTTTTGGGTGCACCATTATCTATTTTTACCCATTTTTCTCTATTTATTTTTACTTTTTAATATTTTTATTTATTTAGAGAGGAAGAGGTAGATAGAGAATGAGTATGGGTGTGTCAGGGCCTCTTGCCACAAACCTCAGAAACTTGTACTACTCTGTGTCACTGGCTTTATGTGGGCACTGGGGAATTGAACCCAGCCTTTAGGCTTTGCAAGGAAGCGCCTTTAACCACTGAACCATCTCTCTAGCCCTCTTTCTTTTTAAACATATATATTATTGGCTAGCCAAGTAAGTTTAACATATGCCATACTGTTTTTCTTAGTGGCTATACTACCAGGATTTTGAAAGGAGAGACTGTTAACATCTTGTTTAAACTATTGTTATTATCTTCTTCCCCTCTTCCTCTACTTCTACCTCCTCATCTTACTCTTAATATTTTGAGACAGTCTCCCTATTATTATTTTGAGATAGGGTCTCCTTATATAGCCCAGGCTGTCTTCAAACTGAAGATCCTCCTGCCTCAGCCTCCCTAGTGCTGGGATCATAGGCCTGTGCCATCACACACATTTTAATCAATTATTTTGAAATTTTGCTGAGTTAGTGAATTTAGAATATTTTACCAAAAAATGTACATAGTGTTAGTATAGTATGTTGCTGATAAAGCAGTAGGGTAGTATACATACAGTTCTGGATGGCTAGAGCCAGGAACAGACATAGAGGAATTTCCTGGGCTTAAAAAATACAAGCATTGTGCATCATGAAATCGTCACCTTCTCTTAATAATTTTATAACAAGAGATGCATTCACATGAAAGTTCCAAATCTTGTTCTTTTAGTAATTATAGAATATATACATATATAAATACATATGCATACATATAAATATATATATATACATATATAATTATTTGAGAGGAAGGGAGGGAGGGAGAGAGAATAGGTGTGCCAGAGCTTTTTGCTGCTACAAACGAATTCCTGATGCATGTGCCACTTTGTGCTTCTGGCTTTACTTGGGTACTGGGAAATTGAACCCAGGCCGGCTGGCTTTGCAAGGAAGAGCCTTTAACTGCTGAACCATCTCCCTAGTGCATGTGTATGTATGTATACATGTATGTGTATCACTAAAAATATATATATATTATATATATTAAAACTAATATATATATATATATATATATATATATTAATTAGAGACAGGGTCTCACACTATACTAGTTTAGGCTGGCCTGAACTCACACTGATCTTGAACTCATGGCAGTTCCTCAGCCTTCTCAGTGATGGGATTATAGAGTCACTATGTCCTTCTTGTAAATTACAGAATTTTTATATTTCCTTTTCTATATTCTTCCTCCTTCACAAAGCCCATTTTATCAAACATATTTTTTGCATGTGTATGTGGCATGAATACATGTATGTTTGTATATGTGGGTACATATGTGTGTGTGTGTGGGGGTGTGCATGTATGTGGAAAATAAGGTTGTTGACATTGGGTGTCTTCAGTAGCTTTCTACCTTATTCTTTTAAGACAAAACCTTTCACTGAACCTAGAGTTCAACAGATTAGTAGTCTAGACTAGCTAGCTAATGAACTCTGTGGATTCCCTGTCTCTGCCTCCCCAGTGCTGGAATTATAGGTGTGCACCAACATGCCCATTTAAAAAAATTGTGAATAATAAAATTGTGTTGACAACTTCTATAAATATAAACAATATACCATGATCATAATATCTTCCTATCCCTTTCCTTCCCCCCTCCTAAATTCCCTCTCCACTGAACCCCTTCTTTCCAACCATCTCTTCTATTTTGATGTCATCATTTCCCCCTTCCTATTATGCAGTTTTTGTGTAGGTATTGTCAGTCACTGTGAGGTCATCCAAGGGTGTTTTGTGTCTGAAAGCTTTTCCTTTGGCTTTTACATTTTTCCATTACCTCTTCCCTTGGAAAGAAAAGGTGTGATAGAGATGTCTCACTTATTGATGAACACTTCTCTCTCACTTCTCAGCACCATGGTGAGTTTTGCATCACGCCAGTGTTTACCACCATTTTAACAGAGAAACTTCTTTACTTAAAAGTAAAAGTAGCATTAATATGTGGGCATAAACACAAATATTTAGAGGGATGTTTGGTGAGGATAATATATCCATTTAGACAGATAATGGTAGTAGTTTTCCCCTTAGGGCTTATGACCTTACCAGCCACAGGCTTTTGACTAGGTTTTCCGTGAGGAATGTATTCCCTTCCTCAGAGTGTGCCTCAAATCTAACCAGAGAGCAGTTGGTTTCTTTCATAATATACATGCCAACATTGTACCACTTGGTACATTTGGCTTAGCTGGCCACTGGTGGCTAAGACTATTGATGACTTTTCTCTCCCAACAGTCTGCATAGTTCTTTCCAGCACCCTGATAGCCAGTCCTGGAGGAGGCTTCCAGCTGAGCTCCAGCTTGATTTCTCAGTGACCTGCAAAGTGTGTGGAGTTTCCAGCAATAGGGTCTTACCATCTAGTTCTGGTGGGCAACCAAGAGCCTTGGCAATACCCTGTAATATTTTGGGGGCATCGGGAGCCTTCCTTGCCAACAACATCCCTGGCATTGAATTTTTCTAATAATCATCTATGGCTTTTGGCCACAACATTATCCACCTCCACAAGATATTTCTCTTTAAACATATATATTATTAGCTGCCAAGAAGTAGGTTTCTAATATGACTTATTCATAATTCTTAAATTTTGATTAACTCTTCTCCTCATGCCCACCATTGTGTGTTGATATTTGGTTCCACACTCAGGTCCTTAATCTTACCTATTGAGGCACTTTCTCAGCACCTCAGCAAACTTTTTAGACCCCATTTTGTTTGCTTATAGATGTGGAATTTATTAACCAAAGTACAGGTAATTCCAGTTATATTAGTTACCTCCTACTTTGGTTAAAAAAAAGAAATCTCCTTCTATGTCTCATAACCCTTTGATTCATGTGATGCTAATTTGTTTTTTCTTTAAGATAAAATTTTATAACATGTTTCCCTTTGGGAATGAAAAGAATGTAACCATTGAGGTTAGACTCAACAAATTGGTCTCCTATTTTTTTCTTAAATTTACATTTTCTGTTGCTGGTAATATATAATAAGAATCATTGCTGCACTGAAATAAAAAGTACAGGGGCTGAAGAGATGGCTCAGTAGTTAAAGGTGCTTACTTACAAAGCCTGCCAGCCCAAGTTCAAATCCCCAGCCACCATGTAAAGTGTTCATTTGCATCAGCAAGAGACCCTAGTACTGCCCCCATAAAGAACAGTCTCTTTAGTAGTGATATGTTGTTTCAGACATGCTTAGAAACAAGTCTTATCTGCCTTGCTAAAAAGTTTTCTTTCTGAACTTAGTGACAGTGACCACAGAATGTCCTTGTTTTCATACTTCCCTTTTATTTTGATATTATTTCTTTTTGTACCACAATTGTACCTTCATTTTTAACTCCTTTCTAATTTTATTTCTTGTATTGCTTTCTAAATTTTATAATAGTAAACTGTCACTGAATATTTTCAAGGTTTCAGTTGCCTCTAACTATTTTTGAAGGATATCTTCTTCCATGATACTAGTCTCCTGATGAGTCATTTGTTTTTGGTTACACTACCCCTTTAAATGATTTCAACCCTCCTTTGTTTGCCATAGAGATACCTTCTACAAAAGAGAATACTAGTCTGGGCTAGTAAAAGTGTTTTCAGCCCAACTAGATAGGTTTTCTTTATGGTGTTGCTGGTTAGGGATATACATACCCAGGAGACATATTTCATTGCTGAGAGTTACTTGGGTAGGGGATTGAGTATTATTGTGCAGATAATCTTCTAACTTGTCCTTTCTTTCCTTTCTCTTCTATCTTCATTATTTATTTATTTATTTATTTATTTTGGTTTTTCGAGGTAGTGTCTTGCTCTAGTCCAGGCTGACCTGGAATTCACTATGTAGTCTCAGGGTGGCCTTGAACTCATGGCAATCCTCCTACCTCTGCCTCCCGAGTGCTAGGATTAAAGGAGTTTGCCACCATGCCCAGCTCTTCTTTATTTTTTTGAGGGACAAATTATATTGTTTTAGTACTTGGATTATAGACTATTGGGAAAATAAAGTTTAGAGTTTTAAAAAATTTTTTGTTTTGAAAAATCTATGTTTCATTTGAAAAACCAGTAAAATGTAGTTACACAGGAAAAAGGACACGATTATGATTGGGTAAAGAGAATCTAATAGGAAACTTCATTGCCTGACAGGTAATGTTCAAGCTCAAATTCTGAGTTGATGACATGCTGCTGGGCTGAGAGGAATAGCTAATTATTCATCTTCCTTGGCCTCTTCTTCAACAGTATCCATACCAACTTCCTCTTAATCCTTCACTAATGCTGCCATATGGGCCTTAGTAAACTCTCCTTCCTCCATCCCCTCACCCACATATCAGGTCAAATTTTTGGCTCAGTTGACACCAGGCCTTAGCAGTAGCCATGATGTTACTCAGCAGACTACTCATTACTCAGGCCTGGTCTCCACCAGGTATCACAGTGGGAGGCTGGTAGTTATTGCCAACCTTGAAGCCAGTGGGACACCAGTATACAAACTGAAAGCTGCACTTGCATTTGATTGAGACAATGGCAGCGTTGCCATCTTTGGGAACTACATCAGCAGGGTATAGCAGGCAGCAGGCCACATATTTACCTTAGAATCACATTTCACCATCTAGTTGGCTAGATCAAAGCAGGCATTGGTGACCACTGCTACAGAAAGCTGCTCATGGCATAGAGGCATATGTGGACAGAGGGTAGTGGATATTGGGGTAGGGCATCACATTGGTCTTAAATTCTGTTAGAGTAGCATTCTGGGCTCCATCAATGCTGAGGGAAGTGGTGATAGAAGACACAATTTGGCTAATAAGGCCATTAAGGGTTAGTGTAGGGTTGGGCTTTCAATATCAAAGTTTCTAGGACAGATGTTATAGGTGGCCTTATTGCTTCACATTGCTGTGGGTAGTGAGGACATAATTATAGAGCTCAGCTACATCTGTGAAACCTGGTTCCCTGATAAATAGAATTTCAGCTTGGAATTCTTGCTGTAATCAACAAAAATGTCCCATCAGCAGGGAGATGACCCAGAGCCAGTTCCTCCACCAAAGCTTCAGAAAACCAAGTCAGTCAGTCAGTGGCTGAGTTCCAGGTCTATAAACACTGCCCTAGCTGGTCTTACTAAGGGTGCTGTAGGAGTCATCTCACACAGTAGTCATGTCAGCATGTTGTCAACTGGCTGGATGCCATGTTTTAGGCAGTCAAGCTGAATTTCAGCAAGCATTGTTGATCTGGACATCAGCCTGGAGTTGCACTCTCACATGGTAGCTTCAGATTAGAAGGGACAGAAACAGCCTCGAAAATAAAGTTTTGATATATAAATTTAATAGTTTTTAGTTACAGATATGATTTTGGCTACTTGAATTTAAATCACAGTTCTGCCACATATTGTGCCTTAGTTTCTCCATAAAAAATGAGTTCACACATGTGAAGTTACTAAGAGTATCATGCTCTATCAACTTGAGCTAGCCGTGTGGGCACACATGTGAAGTTATTAGAACACATGCCCAACAAAGAAGATGCTCAACAAATTAGAGCTATTAACTTCATTTTTGGCAGTTTTCAAGGAATATACTGGTTTAGGGTAACTTCAGAGATCATCTATTTTGAAGTATTTTGAAGTCTCTCATTTTTCCTTTTGTGGAAATTGAGACTCCAATAAAGGGAGGTGACTTGCCTAAGGTCTTAAGTTGGTGTGGAACAAAGATTTTGTCTAGATACATGTTAGAATATTAATTTTTTATCGAATTTGTCTGACAGTTTGGAGTTTGAACAACTGCCTGCATCTTAACCATCTGCTTTTACAGAAACCAGTAAAGGTGCACAAGTGAATATTTATTAGAATAAACCTTGTTAGTCTCAGCTGTTATGAACAAATAGGGTAAAATAATAAATTTTTGTGTATTTTAAGCATCTAGTATTTGTTAACAGGAGTTCTTAATAAAATCTGGTATTGATTGAATCAACTGCCACATGTTTGCTAGCAAAATCTGTTATTGAGAGATTAATAATTTATTATTGTATTAAACCAAGCATTATATATCCATACAAGTACAGAATACCTCACCTTCACTTTAGCTTTTATGGATGGGCTTAGTAAGAAAATGCGGCAAAATACTAGGCTCGAGTCCAAGTATGTTGTTAAATTTGAATACTGTTATTGTCAGTGAATTTCTGTGTTAGTCACTCTTCTTGATTATATTTTCACTATTTTTTTTAAGTGCTCAGGTTTGAACCAATGGCCTTGTGCATGCTGGGTAAACACTACAACTGAGCTATGTATTTGTCTCTCAAATGAAACTATAATTATACTGTCTATAATTATATAGACAGTATAATTGCTAATAAAATTGCTCACAGTTAATCAATAGTCATTAACATTGAAGTGAGTTGGCAGATACTTTTACAAATCAGTCTGATTAAATTAACTGAGTAATTGTAGCTGCCTGTGATATTTGTCAGCTTGACAGGATTTAGGGTCACCATGGAAACAGATCTCTTGGCATGTCTGTTTGGGGTTTCCTAGATTAGGACCCACCCTAATGTTGTGTGGCATCATCCCATGGGCTGGGATTCTGGGCTGTATAAAAAGGAGAAAGGTAGAGCATTCAGCATTCACCTCTCTACTTTCTCCTTCCATGCTTTCTCAGACATAATGGACTTCCCCTGGACAGTGTAAGCAGAAAATAAACCCTTTTCTTCCTTATGCTGCTTCTGGTCAGGTATTTTGTCCCAGCAATGAGAAAATAATTAACATACTGCCTTTATATTTATTTGTGGTTTTAGAATTATAGAGATAAGAAGGATATATCTGAAGTTGTGATAAGGGAAGGAGAAAGACTTTTCATGTTATGTGTATCTTACTGGCTTTAGAGTTAAGTTTGTATCAACTTTTTTATTTTCTTTTTCTGCAAGGGAAAGTAGTGATTGAGCTTTGTTTTTAAAGTCAATTTTAGGTATATCCTTTGGCATTTAATGTGTAGAGACACAACTGAGCAGTCATTTTAAGTTTAACAGCAGAGAATAATAACTTTAATGCTTAGCTGTGGATTGTTTCGCATATGCAAGTGAGAGCCTATGCTAGATTGTATTATGCAACCTTTACAGTGAACCTTCTTCATTGGGGAATACTCATACAGTTCTATCAGTTTCTGTGTGTTTGGTATGCTCTCTTACCAATGTTGGCCAGGAGGTGATGTCTAGCCTCTACTCATGCCATTGTTTTCCCTGCCATCATGGAGTTTCCTCTTAAGTCTGTAAACCAAAATAAACCCTTTCTCCACAAGCTGCTTTTGGTCAGGTTCTTTTTCTTTTTTAAAAAAGTAGAGAGAGAGAGAGAGAGAGAGAGAGAGAGAGAGAGAGAGAGAGAGAATGAATATGGGCACACCAGGGCCTTTACCACTGCAAGCAAACTCCATTCACATGAGCCACCTTGTGCATTTAACTTTATGTGAGTACTGGGGAATTGAACTCAGGTCCTTCTGCTTGACAGGCAAGTGCCCTAACTGCTGAGCAATCTCTCCTTGGTCAGGTTCTTTGTTGCAGCAATGAGAAGCTGATAGCAACAGTAAGATTGGAATAGGATTATTGCTGCTAGAAACCTGACTGTGTGGCTTTGGACTTTTGGAACATTTGCAGAAGGAATATGGAAGGATTTGAAACCTCGGCCTAAGAGATGCTTTGCAGGGCCAGAAGTACAGCTTCGTGGACCATTCTGCATGCAGGAAGAACTATGGACTGTGAGGTTTGGCTTACCAGGGTGAGAAAGAACTTTGTCAGAACTAGTCTAGAAGCAGTTTGTGTGAGAGGCTTGTTGTATTCTGTCTGCCTGTGTCCCATGAACTTGTGCAGGGTTCCTTTGTGTAGAAATGGGTGGATATACACAGGAAGAAATAAAATCTTTGGGCAGAAACTGCTGCCTGTTCAGCTGCAATTGTTTGAGATTACAACCCTTGTGATTGGGCCAGCTGATCTGCATTGGAATAGCAGGAAGAATGCAAACTTTTGAAAGTAAGGGCCTGAATGCTGAAGGAGTTTTCCTGCTCTTCCAAGTTGACTTTATTCCACTCCCCCTCCCTCCCATTAACAAGTTGGTAGCCCACCAGGTACTATGGAGTATAACAAAAGCAGGAGAGAGAGGATATACAATGTGTTTTTTTTTTTTTTGGAAATGGCCATGGGCAGTGTGAAGCAGGCTTGTTGGATTACCTGCATGGAAGACTGATAGAGCTATGAGGATGAACTGTGGCTTGCATGGTTCTCTCTTGCTGATGTTGCTCATGCCATTGTTTTCTCTGCCATCATGGAATTTCCCCTTGAGTCGGTAAACCAAAATAAACCCTTTCCTCTACAAGCTTCTTTTGATCAGGTTCTTTGTTTGCAACAGTGAGAAGCTGACTGCAGTAGAGGCAATTGGGAAAAAAGGTGAAGTTATGACCACTAGGATAAAATGTATTGATTTTTAGGGCAGTGAATAGAGAGCAATAGCATTACAACCTAGGGAATGCATATCTGAGATACTTGAAGTCTCAGTAAAGACATGGACATTCTTGGTCTTTTAGAACCACCTACTTGGAAGCCTTCCTCATGGAAGAAGAATGACTTGGTATGGCACTTCCACATTGCTGCAAGCACATTAGCTGACTACTGAATATTCTCAGTAGATGGCTCCCAGGAGGATTTGTCATTCTTTTTGAAGAAAAAGAAGGGGTTCTCCCCACTGCTGAGCCTCTGGGCAAAATACCTGTCAATACATTCTGAATTCTTCCTACTCCTGTCCCAAAGCTTTCACTTAGAGAATTTTTTGAGTAGATGATGACTTGACTTGGCTTGGACAGACTAGATTGACATCATTCAGTTTTTTTCAGAAACAAGGAGATTAGATTCAATTGTTTGGACTGAACTAGGAGTTCTGAGTTGGGGTACAAGTTGACAGGGCTTCTTCGAGTGATGTAGGTCCCATTAAGAAAGATATATTTATAGCAGCTCTTTTCACCATGTACACTGTGTAAGCCAGGCATTGTCTTAAAACATGGACTCTTGCATCTTTGAATGTTTAAGGGAAACATCAGTAGTCTTTAGATCAGGGCTGCTTAAACTTTCTCCACTTGTGACATGTGCAGTGCAGAGTGTGTACTCTGTATTCAGAACAAGTTATGTGATGCAACATTAGTGCTGCTCTTGGATTTATTATTTGAGTTTGAATTAATTTTTGGTGATTGAGCCTTCTGAAACCTTTTAATGTTGAAAAACTTTTGTAACTCCTACATTTAATCACATGATCCCTCATGAGGTCACAACCTGTTTAAGAAGCTGGGTTTTAAATTATATTATAGTGGTGGTATATATCCTTTTTCCCAGCATGGGAGGTAGAGGCAGGGAAAAATCTAGGCTAACCTCAGCTACATGAGAATTTTAAAAATCAAACCAAATCCAGCCCAATCCAAAATGAAACAAACCACAACCAACCAAACAAACAACAAAAATAAAATAAAATAAAACAAAAAACCTAAAACTAAACCTGGATGAAACTGTAGAGGTCAAAGCCAGCCTGGGTACTTATTGATAAACTGTTTAAAACAAAACATATTTATAACAAAATAAACCCCCCAAATGAAAAACCATGTTGTATTTTAGAAGAAACAATGTTTATTAATTGATTTGGTTAATGTAATAAGAATACTTTCAGTAGATGGATAGTTCTCTCTACCTAAGTTTTTTTTAAGGCATTGGCTTTAAAGATAGATGTGAAATATTTATGGGTAAAATGATGATATCTTTAATTTATTTCAAAATAATTTTCAAGGGGCCTGGGGATGGGGTTGGGCAGGGAGTGAAAGACTGATTTGGTAATGTTATTTGTGTTTGTAGCTGTTCCTTTTAGTGTTATCACTGCTCTTATATACGATGAAAATTTCCATTATAAATGGCTAAATGATGTTATATTAAATCTAAAAATGACCTTGGGAAAATGCTGAGGTTTACTATAATCCATTTTTAGTATATAGTGGATGATAGCATTACAGATGTGATGATGAGAGGTTTTTATTTTTGGTCTTGCTTTGCTTTGCTTTAGTTTTTATTTATTTATTTTTTGAGTGGTATCGATATATTGCCCAGGCTAGTCCTGAACTTGTAGGCTCAAGTGATCCTTCTAACTAGCTTCCTGAGTCACTGAGACTGCAAGGCCTGTGCCACTGTGTGCTTCAATGAGATGAGACAATCCCAGTGAAGTGATAGCACAGTAGTTACAGTATTGTTGTAATTATGAATGTTCTAAAATCATAGAATTTTCCCAATGCAGTTGTTGAATTTTTGTCTGTATTTACTGTCACTGAAGTTACTTTCCCTCTCCTTACCTTTTATTTTGGTAAAGAAATCTATCGGCATTTTCTTTGTTTAGTCAACCTTTAATAAAATCAACAACCTGAATAGGTACACAAGATAATTTTAAGCAAAAAGATAAAGGGAAATTAGATGTTACCATTTTCAGTGTGTATTGGTGATAATCTTTTTTTGTTGCAATCTTTTAAATTTTTACCTCAGTAGAACAGCATGTGGTAATGTTTAAATATAATCTTTGTAAGAATGAAAATATTTTATAATTATTCATATATGCATGAAGAATATGTAAAAAAGTTTAAATATATGTATTATGCCAAAATGAAGCACAATTTTTATAAATAATCAGATTAATAAAGATCTTAATAAGCAGATCCTAAATCATATCTATAATCTAGCAATAATTTCATTTGCCAAGATAAAAATATTAATATGCAATAGAAAACCATTTCCTTTCCTTGCATGACTAACTGAAGGACTTTTCTGATGAGACCTTGAACTTCATCACTCCTAATAAATAGGAGTACTGCATCTGGATTGACAGCATCAGTGCCGTCCTGGGGAAGGACATGTCGAGTGAGCTGACCAAGAGTGACCTGGACACGCTATTGAGCATGGAGATGAAGCTGTGGCTGCTGGACCTGGGGAACATCCAGATCCCTGAGGTGCTGTCCCCATGCCCAAAGAGCAGCTATGACTTCGTGCATCACTATGGCTGAGCCGGATGAACTCTGGTAGTCTGGTGCCTTGCCCTTCACTTGTACAGTATTTGTGGTGATCATGGCGGCTTTTATATCTTAATTAAAAGCATAATGACCACAAAATTAAGAAAAAAAAAACAAAAGAAGGACATTTCAGAGAGAGAGAGAGAGAGAGAGAGAGAGAGAGAGAGAGAGAGAGAGAGAGAGAGAGAGAGAGAGATTGTTTTTAGAGCAGTCTTGCCATTTCCAGGGATTGGATCCTGTGAATACACAATTAATATGGTTAGAGAATCAGAATCATCATTGGATGAATGGACACATATATCACTGACACTAGGACTCAGTTCCGATGCATTCTTCCTGAGTTTTTTGATCAAGGACAGGGAACATCTTGGAGTTGCCATAGGAAAAGCACAGCACAGTAAATCATGGTTCCTACTTGCTTTACATTATGCTATAGTAACTAGATAGGCTGTTCTGAACTTGTCTACCAGCATTTACTCAGAAATGTCTCTCTTACGGTTTGTTTTGTGGTCAGATAAGAGAAATTAAGATAATTTAAGAAATTAAGATAAAAGGTAATTAAGATTAAAATAAGAGATATTATTGAGTTTGGGTGTCTTAGATAATATCTCTAGAAATTTTTTATATCAGTTTTTTGCCTCTCTTTTTTTGTGGGGAGGGGCGTCTGCATATCGCTTTCCACTGACTTTTCTCAGCTGTTTGCAGCTTATAAACCTCAGTCTTCTCCCAGTTTAAAATACTACTCATTGATCATATGTTCTGTTGTAAATGATTCCACATTTCTCTTTCCCTTCTTCTCTTGTCTGTCCTGTTCCTTTCTTTGCCACCTATCCATTTCATATGGTCTCTAGATAATCATCCTTTCCCGATTATTTATTTATTTATTGTTTTTTTGAGGTAGGGTCTCATTCTAGCCCAGCCTTGAACTGATGGTGATCCTCCTACCTTTGCTTCCTGAGTGCTAGGATTAAAGGCTTGTGCCACCACACCTGGCTCTTTCCTTGGTTTTATTTAGTCACTACAGGTATGTTATTGGCTCTCCCTAACCCTTCACCCACTTGGTTTATTTTTGAGGTGGGGATCAGGCCCAGGAGAGGTTGGTCTGGAACTCTGTGTGCAGCTCAGGACGACCTCAAAATCACAATGCTCCTGTTTTTGCTTGGGATTGCAGCTCATATCTCCTCTCTTCAACCCTGTATTAAATTGCACATATAGATAGAATGTCATATTTATTGGCATGGCTACTGACAGCTCTTTCTGATTTGGCTTTAGATAGCCCATACTTTCACAATGCCTTGTATTGTGGTAATGGCTTTGATACTTGTTTTCTTGAGCTTATGTCATTTCATGACTCTGACTTTATCAGTTCTCCCACTGACTGCCTCTCCATTGTTTCAGATTTCCACATAGGCATCATCTGCTGTGAAATCTTCACTGGTGTTTACTTGCATCCTCTTCTGTTATTTCTTACTCATACCTGCCATTACCATGGTTATGTTACTTGTAATATTGGTCCTTTTTAAATGGTTTTTGAATTCCTTATGACTAGATTCTATTCGTTTTGGTATTCCTGGTGTCTAACACACTTCTTGGCACACAGTATATTCTCACTGGATATTAATTTGAATTGAGCGCTTATTGAGCTTGAATTAAGAACCAGTTAATTCTTTAAAACAAGAAATACACTGTATGTTTAGGTTTTTTGGATCCCGATTTTGTCATTAGAATGTATCTATTTTAAGCTGGGTCTGGTGGAGCATGCCTGTAATTCCCATATTTGGGAAGCTGAAGCAGGAGGATCTCAAGACCAGACTGGACTAAATAGTGAGTCCTTACTTTAATGAACAAAATACAAGCTGGGCATGGTAGCATAACCATTGTAATCAGAGCTAGGGCAACCAGAAGTTCAAGGTTATCCTTACTCTGCAATGAGTTCAAGGCCTGAGCTACATGAGACTCTGTCTGAAACAAATACAAATGAAGAAGAAACTACCAAAAACACACAAAAACCTAAGGCCTGTTGGCATCTAGGACTCTGGTTGCAGAGGCAGGAGGATCATCACATGTTCAGGATCAGTCTGGTCTATATAGTAAATTCCAGACCAACCAGGATTACATAAGGAGGCACTGTCTCAAATAAAAACAAATTCAAAAACAAAACGAAGCAGCTGTTTCAGCTGGGCCATTTGCATCAGTCTGCTAGGTAATACCCGTTGTCCTGAGATGTAGATTTGGGTCACAGTTATGCTTACATTGCTAGGGCCTAATCTACTGCCAGCAGGATGTCAAGACCATCAGTGTTGACTGAATTGAAGCAAAAACCAAAGTAAGAAGAAAATCTGAATAACATCCTGAGAGGGAGCACAAGAATAAGCACTAACATCTCGTCAGAAACAGTGGGATCTAGACAATAATAAAATGTTTATCAAGTCTTGAAAGAAAAACTATCATTCAACAAAATTATCTTCAATGAATTAAAGACATTTTAAGAAAATAAGATCAGAATTTGTTGCTAATGCATCTACATGTAAAAATATGAAAAGAAAGTCTTTAGGTGGTAGAGAAATGTTACTAGATGGAAATGTGGATCTATGGAAAAAATTCAGATGAATGACATTTATGTGAATATATATGTGTCTGCATATAAATGTAGAAGTATAATATATGACAGTAGCAAAAGGGAAAGAAATGGACTTCTGTAAGGTTCTTATATTTATGGAATGTGGTATTAATTCCAAGGAGACTGATAGCTAATATTTGAGATTTTATGTTCAGTACTTTGCCTATATTATTATTATATCATCAGCCCTGTAAGATGGTTCCTTTTCCCATTGTATGGGTGAGAATACTGAGCCTCAGTTGGGGTTAATAATTTCCCTAAAGTTACAGGGCTAGATCTTGCATTTGAAGCCAGTTCTGCTTTGATTCAGATTTATTCGTATTTTAAAATTATTTTCCTAAGATAAGGTCTCAAACTTGTGATCCTCCTGCCTCCACCACCTTAATGGACTTAATTAAAAAAAATTCTTGTTTCCTGACCATATATTATCGAGAATGATACTGCATCACATTCATTGCTTCTGTATAAACACACATAATTGGAAGAACTCCGAGGTCACCTGTCCAGTTTTGTGGTCCCCCCCCCCCCCATTAGGGTTTTGCTGTGTGGTCCATGCTGGGATGCTCTTGCCTCAGCTCTTGAGTGCTGTGATATTGGTGTGTACTACCATGCCTGTCTGTCTGGAATCCATCCTCTTGATTGTTAGAATGGAAATGACCACGAGAGACCACTCTGAAAGGAAAGGTTTTTATAGGAGGAAAAGCGAGCTGCCGGGCTATTTTCACCAAAGGTGGCGAAAAGGCGTGCCAGGCAGGTTTAGATCAGGGCTTTTAAGGGGAAAATGTTCAGGTTGGGGTCCAGGTGGTCACATGAGGTTGGGTGGAGGGCTCAGGTGGTCACATGCTCTCAGGATCAGGAAGGATCGGGAAGGACAGTCCCTCGGGCCAGGTGTGGCTCTTGTTTAGGGGGGGAAGTCTTTATCTTTGACTCTTGTTGATACTTCTCTTGAGGCTGGTAGGGGAAGAGGATCAGGGTGTAGCCTGAATTCTGACCTTACAACATCGATCTATTGTGATCCTTTAAATGAATTGCCTAGTATCTATTATTTATATTTTAGAATTTTTTTTAGCTTTGTTTGAAACAAGGTCTCCCTTTGTAGTTCAGGATGGCCTTGAACTTGCTATATAGTATAGTCTGTCCTTGAACTCATGACATCCTCCTATTTCAGCTTACTGAATGCTGGGATTATAGGTATTTGCCACCAACCCCAGCATCCCCCACCCCACCCCTTCTCAGGGCTTTCTGCCTACAAGGCAAGTCCTCTTACCAACTGAGCTACATCCTCAGCCCAAGTTTTAGGATTATAAATTAATAATTTCTTTAGACTTTATATCACGTTTTTAGTTTTGGGTCAGACTGAAGATATACATGCTATATTTTGTAGCATATACTTTTTATGATATGAAAAAGTAAAGAATGATTTCTGTTCATTTAAAGAATTAATAAATTTCTAGATGTAATTTACTGCCTGAACTACTGTAAAGTCCCAGGATAGGAGCTATATCTTTACTTTAGAATTTTCATTATGCCTGGCACATAGTGGACACAAATACATAATTTTTTGTTGGTTTTATTATTTTTTGGTTATTGTCCCCTAAAAGTCTTGTTTGAAAACATGTAATGAAATTTCTAAGATATGTTAAATGCTTGCTCCCTCTTGTGGTTAGAATGGAGAATGTAAACTCTCTAGTTAAAAAAAAATATTTATTGTTAATAATTAGAAACACTGTATGAACAAGTCTTGTGTTGGTAATCCCTCCTCCCTGCCCCCAATCCACTGAGGGCCTCCTCAGTGGGATTTCTGGGATGGTCCATGGAATGGAAGGCTATGAATTATACAAGCAGTAGCCAGTTTTTTTTTTTTTGTTGTTGTTGTTGTTGATGTGGGCAATGCTTCTGGCTTTTTCCCCACCATGGCTCTTAAAATCTTTGCGCCCCTCTTTTGCAAAATTCCTTGAGCCATGGTGGGTGAGTTTTAAGTCTGTTTTACTGTTGAGCTTAAGAGTCTCTGGGTTTCTGCTTTTGATTATCTAGTTTTTATTACCAAATGGTCAATAGTTTGTAAAATTTACAAAAATATCTAGTTTTTTAGGAATATTAATATGATTTTACCAACCTAATGTTTTAGTTCACAAATTCACACAACATGTATAATTTGTATACTTATCCCTACCTCCCTTCCTTTTTTCCTTTATTTTCAGAGACAGAGAGAGAGAGAAAGAGAGATGAGAGAGACAAGAGAATGGGCATGACAGGGCCTCTAGATGTATGCTCTGCTTTGTGCATCTGGTTTTACGTGGGGAATTGAACCTGTGTTGTTAGGTTTTGTAGGCAAGCACCTTAATGCTAAAGTTAATCTGAGCCATCTCTCCAGCCCCCTCCACTTTTTTTCTTGATAAATTTCCATGACCAAATTGTGTTAGTGTAGTCATGAACCAGATAATGATGTTTTTGGTCAGCAATGAACTGCATCTATAATGGTAGTCCAATAGATTATAATAGAGTTGAAAAGTGGTAAGCCAAGATTATGCGGCTGAAATAAATCTATAGTTGTGACTTGTTATCATTTTATATATTACGTGCTAGGATTTTTGCATCTTTGTTTATGAGGAAGTCTACTGTGGATCTGGAGGACTACTGGCCTCATGTCAGTGAAGTGAGCCAGTGGGTCAGTATGTATGTGAGTAGCAATAGCACTTAGTGATATTGCTTACTGCTTTCCCTTCTTCCCTTTACAGGGTCTTAGTAGTATCCTAGGCTGGCCCTTAGCTTTGTGATCTTGCTGTCTGGCTAGACTTTTTTGTGATCTTATTGTCTCTATCTCCTGAGTGTGCTGGGATTATAGAGATATGCCACCATACCTGGTTTATGCACTCTTGGGGATTGAACCCAGGACTTTATGTATGCTATGCACTATACCAACTGAGCTACATTTTCAGCCTCTGGTTTGACTTTTTGAGGACAGTAATGCTATTTCTTTACTGCCTTCTAAATTTTGCGCATTTTTTTCCCTAGTGGCTATTCCTAATCAGAAACTGCTCAGAAAAGGAATTTTTAGAAATGTAATTCGAAATTAGCTTGGTTGATACAGTATAAGACCAACAAATCTCTTTTCCTGTATCTCTTATGCTGCTTTTCTGTCCCTATTCTAAAGGGAACAGGGTTTAATTTTATCATTGTCTACCTTGAATTATACCATTTTTTGTATAATTTAAGAACTTTATAAAGATATACTTTCAGGCAGGAGGGATGACTCAGTGGTTAAAGGTACTTGCTTGTAAAGCCTGGTGGTCCAGGTTTGATTCCCCAGTACCCACATAAGCCAGATGAACAAAGTGGCAATGAATCTGGAGTTTATTTGAAGTGGCAATAAGCCTTGGCATACCTATTCATTCTCTTTCCTCTTTCTGCTTGTAAATAAATAAATATCTTAAGAAGAGTATACTTTCATTGCCTCTCTTTTAGTCTTTTATTCTTAAATATTTTACTTTTTTATAATGTTATAAATATACTTTTTTTTGAATAGTTACTTGCCTTTAAAGAATATAAGAAACAATCAGTATTCCTCTTTTATTTATATAGGTTGGACTTTCCACCTGGCATCATTTCCCTTCAGTATGAAAAATTTTACTACTATATGTATATAGATTTCTTGGTGAGAAATTCTGAAAAATTCTTTGGTTTGCCTTTTCATTATTTTTATGTTAATATTTTGATAAGTAGTTAATGGTTAGTGGTTAGTTGTAGTGATAAACAACTGTTGTATATTTTAAAACATTTTGATCATAATAAAAAAGAAATTTATTAGGGAAATCAGATTCTTGCCACTTCATAGTTTTACTAGTCTGCCTTTTTTGTTGTCCAGTAAAAGTCTTATTTATTTTGCTCATTATAATTAAAATATTTCATTTATTTGAAATTTCTGTTCATTAACATGTGTTCTATTCATTGTAGTAGACAACTTGATGAACTTTGATAATTGTATATATATACCCTTCTAATAACCATCCTAAGAAAGTCGAACACTCATTCATGTTTTAGTACATTCAGTCTCCATTCATCATGGGAAGCCAGTGATTTTTTAACACATACATAATTTATTTTGATCATAATCTTCTCCCATTACTTTCTTTTTCATCCCCGTCACCCTTTCATTGAACCCCTTCTTTCCAATTAACCTGTCTTCTGTTTTGATGCTATTTTTTTCTTTTTTTGCCTACCTTCATCATCCATGACAATATGTTCATAAGCCTAATATTTTCAGGTGTTGACAGTTGCTATGAGGTCCAAAATGCAATGCACACTTTATGTCCAAAAGGTAGTTCTTTACCTTCCCTTTTGGCTCTTACCTCCTCTTCCTCCTTTCTTCTTCCTTCCTCCTCCTCTTCCTCCTTCTCCTTCTTTTTGTCTCTTACATTCTTTCTATCACCTTTTCCATGGTGTTCTCTGAGCCTTGGGTTGGGGGGTAATGTAAATGTCTCATTTAGTGTTGAGTACCCCACAACCACTTTGATGAGTTTTAAGTAGTTTCTGCCATCACATAAAGAAGCTTCTCTGACCAAAGATGAGAGCAGCACTAATCTATGGGTATAAATGTAACTATTTAGAAAGCAGTTTGATAGGTACAACATATCCATTTATCCAAACAACTGTAATAGCTTTTCTGCTAGAACCTATGACCTTCCTAGCCATTAGCTTTTACTAGGCTTTTAGCAGGCCTCAAATGCAATCTGGGAGTAGTCAGTTATTCCCTCAACTGCTGTGCCACTATTGCACCAGTGGGCACATCTTTCTTGGCTGGCCAGTTGTGTAGCTCATAGGGTGCACTTCTGGTTAAGAGTGTTGATGGCTATTCTTCCCTTGCAGCTAGGTCTAGCCCATTTTTAGTTTGATTTCTCAGTGTCTTGCAACTGAAGTATGTGGTGTCTTCAACAATAGGGTCTTATCCATCTAGTTCTGGTGGGCAACGAAGTGCATTGACAATAGCTTGTAGTTGTTTTGGGGGCCTCAAGGGTTTTCCCCGATCAGCAGCTCATTGGGAGGTGTCCCACAATTGGCACTGAGATTTTCCTGTAACAACCTAAGGCTTTTGGGCATAGCACTGTCCACCTCTGCTGGTACTTCTTCCAAAAGTTTTTTAATTTACATTTTTAAGTTAGCTAACAAAGGAGTAGGTTTCTATATGGCTTGCTCATAACATCTTTAGTTTTTGTTAACTCTCCCCCATTTCCTTTCTCCTAGTCTTTCCTCCCCTCCCTTTTTCTCCCCTCCCCTCCCCTGATCCCAACTAGAACTTTCCACCCCAGTATTCTACCTCAAGCCACTGTAATGATATTATCTATCTCTGTAGATTCATTTCCTTGTTACTAGACTTCATATAAATGAATTCATATGGCATATAATATTTTGAGTCTGGCTTCTTTATTTTTCAACCTGATATTGAAATTAATCAATTATGAATAATTTATCCTAACATGTGGCTTACCTTTTTATTTTACCATAGATCCTGGTTTGTCATCTGAGCTTTTAATCCTGACTGGTGAAAAGTGTAATTTTTATCTTATGAGACTCTTAAACTATGTACTATCTTATAAGAGGCTTTTTAGTGTGGTCTTTAGCTTTTTAACTTGTGAATACTTAGAATTTAGTAAGTAAAGAGAAGAGAATAAAGAAGAAAAAGTCACAGAAAGCATCCCAGGAGGAGACTGATCATTTCATGAGGAGGGTGAGGGGCATGCCCCAAGGTGATATTCCATGTCCTAAACCCCAATAAAAACACTCCATGTGAGGGAATACATCCATGCCTGCTACTGCAAACCTAGTCAAAAGCTGGGGAGATCATAAGCCTTAGGGGGGAAACTACTACTGTTTCTGGCTAAATGCATATACTGTGCCCACTAAACTACCTTCTAAATACTTAATGCTTATGCCCATATATTAATGCTATTCTTACTTTTGGTTAACGAAGCTTCACTTTTCAGAGGGTGGTGACCACTGGGGTGACTCAAATCCCACCATAGTGCCGAGAAGAGGTGACAGTAGGGAGTTCAGCACTAAGTGAGACATCTTTATCATGCCCTCCAAGGCTCAGGGGACAAATGTGGAAGAGGTAGCCAAAAGAATATAAGAACCAAAGGAAGGGAGAAGTGTTTTGCAATAATGTCTTCTGGATGTAATATGGTTGTGGCAATCATGACCTTACAGTTGCTGAAACTACCTATATAAGACCTGTATAATAGTTGGGGGGGGGAAGAAATGATAGCATTAAAATAGAACAGGGACTTGTAAAGAAGAAGGGAGTAAGTGGACAGGGAATAGGGAGGAGAAAAAAGAAAGAAATGCCCTGATATGTGTATTCATAAATACAGATGTAGATATATGAGGCAGATACATATATGTATACTACTTATGACAGTGCTATGCCATATAGCCAGAGTATGTAAGGAAGCTGTACCATATAGATTTGTGTAAATATACTAATGATGTTCACACAACATGTTGTTCATTCTTTTTCCCTCTCTTCCCTTTCCTCTCCCCTCCTTCACCCTGCTGAATCTCATACCCAAAGCATTATGCATGGTCTCCCAGAGTTATATCACCAGCCCACTTCTACCTTCCTCAGCATCCATACATTATATTTTGATTACCATCTCTACTAATTCTATTGTCTATTTATAGTCCTATTTGTATTGCTTGAATTTTCTCATGTTTTTGAGTCTTTCTTGTTTCTTGCAGGCTTAATTTCAAATTGGGTCCAAATATTCTGATTTTTTTCATCTTTATCTTTGGACAGCTCTTTAAATATTCTTAAGCCTTGTTCTGAAGGGCTTGGAAATAAACAATTGTTTCTGAAACTACCTTTTTAACTCGGTTGGGCAATACCTGAGAATATTTTAGATTAAGATATTTCTCCCTTTACTTCTGAGGCAATATCCTCCAATATCCTTCTGAAAACTCTAAGATGCTCCCATTTATTTATTTAAGATGCTCCATTTATTGTGAAATATTTTTAATTAGCTGGTGGGAACAAGTACTATCCCATGCTTTGTGTGAGTTGTCGAGATATTCTACTTCATAAACATTTTCCATTTGTTTTTCCTTTTTTTTATGAATAACTTTAGCATTTGTCAAAGAATTTTAAACATCTGAGAAATGCCTGGAAAAACAAGCTTCATGGCAAATAATCCGTCTCTTGGAAGCTAATAATGCATTTTAGCATAGTAAAGCCTTTAAAAATACTTTAGGAAAGGAATTTTTCCAACTTTTTGAACTTCAAGGATTCTAAACTAACTTAATAAAAATTAAATACTCCATTTCCACATTTAAAAATAGTATCTTGAGAATGGGGAAATGGCTTAGTCAGTGAAGTGCTTACCTCACAAACACAATGACTCGGTCACCAAAAACCAAGTAAAAGCCAGGTATGGGAAATGTGCCAGGTGGAATCCTGGTGCTGGGAAGGCAGACAGGAAGATCGAAGACTTCCTGACTAGCTGGTCTAGCTAAAGATTTGAGTCCCAGGTTCAGTGGAGCCCCTGTCGCAAAAGCCTAAGGTGGATGAGTGATGTAACAAGTCATCTGATCATCTACTTCTGGGCTCCATGTGCGTGCGTGCACACACACACACATGCACGCATAAGTCCATTGACATCTCACAACCTTGAGAAACAGAAATTTGGCGTTTATTTTTACTTCTGTTTTTAATTTTGTTTCTTTAAAAGTGATCCTTACATTCAGATATAGAATTAGGATCTTTTTTTTTTTTGTTGTTGTTGTTGTTGTAATTATCTGTATTAAATAGTTGTGACAGATGGATGGGTGTTCAGACAGATGGTTGGAAACAGTTTTGCTTATGAAAGAGTAGAAAGAATACAGGCTTTGGAATCAGACCAGAGCCAGAATTTAAAAACAACTGGGCATGGTGGCACACACCTTTAATCTCAGCATTTGGGAAGCTGAAGTAGGAGGATCAGTATGAGTTGGAGGTCAGCCTGGAGCTACAGAGTGAATTCCAGGTCAGCCTGGGCTGGAGCGAGACTCTACCTCGAACAAAACAAAAAATGAATGAATGAACAAATGAATAAATAAATTAAAAATAAAAGCAATACAAAGCAAATTATTCCACCTCTCTAAGAATTCTCAACAATGAGAAAAGTAACACTTTCCTGAAGAGGCTATGAAAATTAACGGAGGTAAAGTCAGCAGCAAGCTCACTGCAGTTGCTCAATGAGCATTTCTCTTATTTTCCCTTTTATTTGTTAAATACACATGTTTCAGATATAACATCTTTTTTTATGAATATCATTACTATATCTTTCAGTATGACTATTTGTATACATTTATGTTTCATTTGGTAAATTGTGTGCATGTTCACATAGATGTTCTTCAGCTTACAATGGGATTATGTTTCAGTTAATTTACTGTAAATATAATGTTAAAAGCACATTTAATATACCCAAAATATAACTTATAACTTATAAGTTATAACATTATAACTTAGCAACATAGTACGCCTTAACATATCCATTTGTTTAATAACCTCATAATCACATAGCTTTTGAAATATGGGGCCTGAATGATGGAGTTTTCTTGCTCTTCAAAGTTGGCTTTGTTCCACCCTTGACTAACAAGTTGGTAGCCCACCTGGTACTATGGAGTATAGCAAATGCAGGAAGAAAGGGGTGTTGGATTTGCAACATGGTTTTGTGTTTTGGAAGTGGCCATAGGCAGTATGCAGCAGGCCTGTGGATTACCTGCTTAGAGGCCCAGTGGTGCCATGAGGATGAACCAAGGGTTGCAGTGGAGACCCAGTGAAATGCCAGGTCTGTGGGATGGCCACCAAGGAAAGCTGCTGGCTTGAGATGGATTTTATCCTAGGCTGTAAGCAACCCAGCTGGAGGTGTGGAATTGGTAGCCCAAAGGACTTCATCACAGGTCTCAGACCTGACAAGGAACTGCAGGCTTTCCCTGCTTGTTTTAAATCTTGCATTGGTTCAATCTGTCCTTTTTATGCCCCATGCTATCTTTTGAAATGTGATTGTTTATTCTGTGCTGCTATGTGTATTTAACTTGTATTTTAAATATTTTTATTTATTTGTAGGTGGGCGGAGGGAGGGAGGATGGGTATACCAGAACCTCTAATTTTGCAAACAAACTACAGGCACATGCTGTACCTTGTGCATCTGGCTTTATGTGTGTTATAGTCAGCTTTGCTGTTGTTGCATTAGAAAGAACCTGACCAAAGCTATTGTGGAGAAATGGGTTTATTTTGGTTTAAAGACTTGATGGAAAACTCCATGATGGCAGGGACAATGACGACATGAGCAGAAGGTGGACATCACCTCCTGGCCAACATCCGGTGGACAACAGCAACAGAAAGGTGTTGAAGGTGTTGCCAAACACTGGCAAGGGGAAGTTTTTAAACCCCCATTAGCCTACTCCCAACAATGTAGCTCCAACAAGATTCAAGTACCCAAACTATCATCAGCTGGTGATCAAGCATTCATAACACATTGGTTTGTGGGGGACACCTGGATCAAACCATCACAATGTGGATACTGGGGAATTGAATTTGGGTCGTTATCATTTGCAGGCAAGTGCCTTCACAGCTGAGCCATCTCTCCAGCCCTTAACTTGCATTTTAACTTTACAGGCTTACACTTAAGAGTGTCTTGAGTCTCAAATGAGAACTTGGACTTTTGACTTTTTGTACATTGTTGAGATTGCCCCCAAAAAACCCTAAAAAAACTGTGGGAAATTTTAAAGTTGGACTGAATGCATCTTCCATCATGGATACACATGAATTTATAGGGGCCAGGGGAGGAATGTGGTGGTTTGAATCGGATCTTTCCCATAAACTCATGTGATTTGGATGTGTGGTCCCCAGTTAGTGGCAGTTGGAGAGGTAAACCTTGCTGGAGGAATTATGTTTCTGGGCATGGACTTGGAGGTGTTATAGCCAACTCCCCTTTGCCAGAGCTGAGCTCATACTCTTTCTGCTATTTACCATCTGATGTGGCAAGATTGTGATGTCCAACCTCTGCCCTACCATCTTTTTCCTTCCATCATGAAGCTTCCCATCAAGGTCAGCCAAAATAAAGGCTTTCTTTCCATAAACTGTTTTGATTGGTTGTTGTAATACAGCAATGCAAAGGTAACTGCAGCAAAAAAAAAAAAAAAAATTGCTACCTAGAAGTGGAGTTGTTGCTGCTGGAAACCTGACTGTGTGGCTTTTGATCTTTTGGAAGTTGTAGGAGGAATCTGGAAACATTTCAAACTTTGAATTAAGAGATGCCTTGCAGTTCTCTAGGCAGAGCTTGATGGACCATTCTGGTAAAAGTTGAAAGATGTAAATACAGAAAGAACTGTGGATGGTGAGGCTTAGCTTAAGAGTGAAAAAAAACTGTCGAGACTGGGCTAGAGGCAGTTGCATTCTGTCTGTGTCCTGAGAACTGGAGCAGGGCTGAGTTTAGAAGAAATGGACTGGTGTGAGCAGAAGGATATGGCACGGGAAGAAATGAAAGCCTGGTTCAGCTTCAGTTATTTGAGAGATTTCCACCATTGAGATTGCTTCAGCTGTATTGTATTGGGACAGTAATAAGAATGCTGAAGGAGTTTCTTGTTTTTCAAAATCAGTTTTATTCCCCACTGGATTAACAGATTTGGTGCTCACCTTGTATTGGTTGTGGAAGTACGATAAATTCAGGAGAGAGAGTCATTGAATATGCAATACAGTTTTTGGAGGTGGCATTTAGGTGATGGGGACCAGGGTCTGAATGGAGCCCAAGAGGGACCATGGCATGGAGCTTTGAAGATGAAACCATAGGTTGCAATGGAGACCCCATGATTTTGCCAGGACTATGGGACAGCCAACATGGAGAACTGCTTGCTTGGCTCAGGTGGATCTGCCCTAAATGAGCAGCATAGCTGCAGAACTGGAATTTTGAGCCCAGAGATTATTTTTTGTCATGGGTCCTAGATGTCAGGTCTGGAGTCGCAGAATTCTATGTTTGCCCTGCTCTTTTTCCATCTTGCCTTGGTTAAATCTTTCCTTGTTATTTCTGGTGCCTCCTTTTTAAAATGGGAATGTTTACTCTGCTATTATGTGTTAGAGGTATTTAATTTGTGTTTAATTTTACAAGCTCAATTAAGACACTGTCTTGAGTATAAGATGAGACTTTGGATTTTTTTTTTTTTTTTTGGTTTTTCGAGGTAGGGTCTCGCTCTAGTCCAGGCTGACCCGGAATTCACTCTGTAGTCTCAGGGTGGCCTTGAACTCAAGGCAATCCTCCTACCTCTGCCTCCCGAGTGCTGGGATTAAAGGCATGTACCACCATTTATTTATATATTTATTATTTATTTATTTAGACTTTGGACTTTTGAACAGTGTTTGTATTGGTAAAGACTATGGTGACTATTAAAGTTGTACTGAGTTCATTTTGTTTTATGACATGGTTGCAAGTCTATGGGAGCCAGAAGTAAAATGTGGCAGTTTGGGAGGTGGAGCCTTGATGGTGTACTGTTGGTGGTTCTTGAAGTTTCTTAGCCTAGTTCAAGCTGAGAATATTTCCACCCAGAATGTGATACTCAATAATGCTTATACTATGTTTCACCCTGCCATAATGAAGCTTCCCCTCTAAACTGTAAGTTGAAATAGACCCTTTTCTCCCATCAGTAGCTTCTGGTTGGGTGTTCTGTCCCAGCACCAGGAAGGTTACTACAGTAATGGATTTCATAACGATATTTTCATTAAAGCCTATCATGTATCTAGAGCATATTCACCTCTCTATACCTTGTCCTTTGTTTTTTTTTCCCCTTTCAATAGCCCAGTCCTTTTCTCCAATAGTCCCACTTCTTTTATTTTCCCCTGACGTAGGGTCTCACTCTAGCCCAAGCTGACCTGGAACTGACCCTCTACTCCCAGGCTGGCCTCTAACAGCAATACGCCTGCCTCCCAAGTGCTGGGATTAAAGGCGTGTGCCACCATGCCTGGCACAATTCTACTTTTGTATCATATACAATTATTGTATATACTATACTCATGAGAGAAAGTGGATATAATATACACCTTCATTGTGTATGCAGTACCACATTTTTGTTATTCATTCATCTGTTGATGGACATCCAGGCTGATACTATAACTTAGCTATGTAACATATATATTCATTCTTTCCTTTGCCAGTGCAAACATATTATTGCAGTTATTTTCTCATTGCTGGGACAAAGCACCTGACCAAAAGCAATTGGTGGGAGCAAAGTTTTTATTTTGGGCTGCAGTCTTGAGGGGAAGCTTCATGGTGGCAGGGAAAGCATGGCATGAGCAGAGGCTGGACATCACCTCTGCCACAGGAAGTGGAAAGCAGCAGCAAGAGAGTTAGTCATGCTGGCAAGGGGATGCTGGCTATAGCACCCCTTAGCCTGCTCCCAACAACACACCTCCTCCAGCAAGGCTTCACTCCCAAATTAGCAAGCATTCAGAACACAGAACATCTAATTCAGTCTACCACAGATATTGTTGAGCTTTGTGTGTATGGTGTTTGGATGTGTACACATGCACATGTCTTGTGTGTACATGTGCAAAGGCCAGAGGAGAGCATTGAGTATCCTCTTCTATTGATCTTTCACCTTATTTCCTTGAGACTTAATCTCTCCCTGAACCTGGAGCTGTCATCTTTTAATCCAGCTGGCTGACCAGTGAGATCCAGTGATTCTCCGGTCTTTGCTTCCTCAGCACTGGCATTACAGGCAAGCATGAATATACCATAGTTTTTACATGGGTGCAGCAAGCACTCTTGCAAGCTGAGCCATCTCCCCAGCCCCATGCCAATTCCTATGGCAGCTTCACTTGTTTACATTCCCTTGTACCCTTGCTAGCATTTGCTTTTTGTGATAGCTCTTTTGACTATGGTGAGATGGATTGACAATGTAGTGTTGGTACACATTTCCCTCATGGCTAAAGATGTGGAACATGTTTTTATGTATTTATTGGGTATTTGTATTTCTTCATTTGAAACCTGTTAATTTGCATATTTGATTTGATTTTTTTGCATTTAATTTTTTTGGGTTCTTTATATATTCTAGATATCTATCCCCTATCACATTTGTAGTAGCATGGATTTTCTCCATTTCTCTAGGCCATCTTTTCACCCTGATGCTTGTTTTCTTTGATGTGCAGGGCTTTTAAATATGAATGCAAGTCCATTATGCCAGTTCTTCCTATTTTTTCCTGAACTATTAGACTCCTTTTCAGAAAGTTATTATCTAGACCTGTGTCTTTTTTAAGTGTCTTCCTTTTAGCAATTTGAGTTTAAGGTCTTACAATAAAGTCTTTTATTAATTTTTTTTTCATTGTAGGCTCTCACTAGCTCAGGCTGACTTGGAATTCACTTTGTGATCCCAGGCTGACCTTGAACTCACAGCAGTCCTCTTACCTCTGCCTCCTGAGTGCTGGGATTAAAGGCATGTACTACTAAGCCTGGCTCTTTTATTAATTTTGAATTGACTTTTACTAGGGTGAGAGATAAAAGATCTCATTTCATAATTCTACCAGCTTTCCCAGTACTGATAGTTGAAGAGGTTGTAGTTTTGCTGGTATGTCTTTTTCATCTTCCCTAAAAATCAGGTGACTATAGCTGGGTCAGTTTATTTCTGGGATCTCTATTCAATTCTATTCATCTACATGTCTGTTTTTGTGTCAGGACAATAGTGTTTTTGTACTATGGCTTTGGGGGAACAGGTGTTGTGATGCTTCCAGCATTGTCCTTTCTGCTTAGGATTGCTTTGGAAATTGAATGTTGTTTATGTTTCTGCATCAATTTAGGAGTAGTTTTCCAGTTCTGTGAAGATTGTCATTGAGGTTTTGATGGAAACTGAATTGAATTGTTTGGGAATATACCCATTTTCACAATAGTCTATATATGCATATGGGAGGTTTTCATTGTAGATGTCTTTCATATCCTTAGATTTATTCCTAGGTCTATGTTTTTGTGAAGCTATTGTAAATGAGATATTTTTCTTTATTTCTTCCTCAGCAAGTTTGTTATTGTTATATAGAAGATTTTCTCATTTTCATATGCTAATTTTGAATCCTGCTACTTTGCTTTAAAGCATTTATCAGATTTATGCGTTTTCTGGTGGAATCTTTAGGGTCCTTTAAAAATTATAGGATCATGTCATCTGTATCTTGTTCCTTTCTTTGAGCACTATAGTATAGTGAGAAAGTGTTACCCTTTCTTGTTCCTGAGTTTAGAGAAAATATTTTGTTTTTCCCTGTTTGCTGGAGGTTTGTGTACTATAGCTTTTATTATATTGAGGTATGTTCCCTCTATTCCTAGTTCATTATAATGAAGATTGTTCAACTTTGTCAAAGGCCTTTTGGCCATCTAGTAAAATGATCATGTGATTTCCCTCCTAACCACTCCCAATTCTGTTTATTTGCTGGATTAATTACATTTATCAATTTGCATGTGTTGAACCATCTTTACATCCATAGAAAGAAACTAAATGAATCATGGTATATAATCTTTTTAATGTGTAGCTGAATTCAATTTGTAAGTATTTTGAGACCTTTTATGACTGTAAAAAAGTGGCTCACTTATCAAGAGTGAGAGCAGCATTGATCAAAGGGGACAAATATATACATTTAGAAGATATTCTGATGGACATAACCTATCCAGTTAGCCAAAGAAAAGTGGAAGTTTCCTTCTAGGGTTGATGGTCTTCCAAGCCATTAGCTTCTAACTTGGTTCTCAGTACTAGTTGTGAATTCTCTCCCACTGAGTGGGCCTTATATCCAATCAGAGAATTGCTGATTACCCCCATAACCTATGTGCTACTGCTACATGGGTGGGTACATTTTCCCTGGATACTTGATTTTGTAGCTAGTATGAATAGAGCAGTAACATACATGGGTGATCAAGTATCTCTGTAGTAAACTATGCAGTTTTTAGGGTATGTGCCCAGGAGTGGTATACCTGGGTCATATGGTAAATCTATTTTTAGGTTTTTGAGAAATCTCCATACATATTTCCCTAGTGGCTGTATAAAGTTACCAACAGTGAATAATGGTTCCTATATCCCCAGTATTGCCAGCAGTCATTTGATTTTTTTTTTGATGATAGTCATTTTGACTCCATCATTTTACTTAAGTAAAAATTACTTACATACTATTTACATATTAGGCCCAATTAGCCTTAGTTCTAAAATTACTTCTAAATTACTATTTACTTGGTTTTTCAGGCATGTACTGGCATTGAAAACATTGATGAAGCTATAACATTGCTTGAACAGAATAATTGGGACTTGGTGGTAAGTACTTTCTTCATTCTCTGACCTGCGTTCCAGCTTTGTGAATTCTCAGATCAAATAAATGTCTTATCTTATAGGTGGTTCAGCATACCATGGCCTATCTAAAACTTACCTGAATGAATAAAATCAAATTGTCATCTTTAATATGAATAATTTACTATTATTGATTTTTTTTGAGTATTTAGATAATTGAAATGATTTTTGTTTTTGTTGTTGTTCTCCTATCTTACTGTATATCATGATCATCTTTCTGTATTGTATATTGGTGGACTTGTGTGGAAGAAAAGTCAGTTTTGCTTGACTGGAAAATTGTCGTTGATGATGGTCCATTATTTCATGTGACTGTCATTGACAATTACTCCATTTGAAAGTTATCGAAGAGTGATGATTTACTGTGGTTTTCTTCTGAACTTTGGGAATTTTATCAGAGAGGTGATTCAGTTTTCTAACACTTTTTAGTAGTAATTCAAGATGGAAGGTATAGCATAGAATTAAATATTCATGCATTTTATAAAAGAAACCAAAATTAAGTTGTATTGAAATAGCACTTTTCATTTAATGCCTTGGAAATGAAAAAGTGATACTTTTTGTTTTGTTTTGTTTTGTTTTGTTTTGTTTTGTTTTGTTTTGTTTTGTTTTGTTTTGTTTTGTTTTGTTTTGTTTGTCTTGAGACAGTGTTAATACATTACTCAGGCTGGCCTGGAACTCATTGTAGTGCAGATTGGCCTCAAACCATAGTCTTGCCTCAGACTTCAGAACAGGTGTGCGCTGTCACACCTATTCAGAAGTGTTAATGTTTAAAAATAAAAAATATTAAGACAGGTGAGATTAGGTGAGTAGGTATCTATACATGGATATTACATGGATTTATATAGTTCTTAGTTACCTCTGTGCTTTGTGTAATTAATATTTTTTTTCTCAGTGTAAAAACCAAGTTTAAAACTCATTAAATGGGGTTGGAGAGATGGCTCAGCGGTTAAGGCACTTGCCTCCAGTGCCTAAGGCCCCGGGTTCAACTCCCCAGGACCCACATATGCCAGGTGGTGGCCCTGGTGTGCGCGCTTTCTCTCTCTCTCTCTCTCTCTCTCTC
>PVHP010014032.1:0-39965 GCA_004024765.1 Zapus hudsonius | reverse complement strand
TCTGGATCAGTCCTTGGGACAGGGGACCATGGATAGCCTAGGAGTCAGCCCAGTTCCACCGGCCCTAGTGTGTTGTTACTGAGGGAGGGGCCATGTCTCTGGATATTCTCCCCCACCTCGGCTCTCACAATCTTTCCGCCCCCTCTTCCACTCAGTTCCCTGAGTTGTGGTGGGTGAGCATTAAGGCTGCTTTATTGTTGAGATCTTAGGGATCTCTGTACTTCTGCTTTAGTTTGTGTTGAAAATCATTGGTGTCTGTCTCACTGGCTTATCCTGTGTTGACTGATTGGCTGTCGCTATGGGTCACTTGTTCATCCCATCATTCTCTGCGGGGTTCCATATGGATCCTCCGCGGTATGTCTGGTGTGTCTCATCTCTTGTCAGGATGTCAGCTATTGGCCTGCAGTTCGTTGGTAGGGTTGGATGAGCCACCACTCTCTCACAGCATTCTGAAAGATACAAAGAGAATCTCCATTGGAGAGTGAGATCAGTATAGGTTAACTGAGATTCACATTTCTGAATTAGCTAGATTCTGTTTTTAGTAACCTCTCCTTCAATCGCTGGCGTAGTGCATCTCTCATTGGTGGCCCCAGAGTCCAGCTCCCAGTGCCTATCACCCTAAGTCCCAAGTTCCAGTTAAGGGATCCCCCTCACTAAGTGGAATATTTGGACAAATTTAAAAGCTGTTGATTGCCTCCCCCAGGCTTTGGCTCCTCCATTGACAAGTGCTCTTTTCTCGGTTCACTGTTCTCTCCCAGTAGGAAGTGTGGTCAGCCTACTCATGGCAGCAGACTGTTTCATGCCAGTGGTCTCTGTTTGCTCCAGCTGTCATTGACCAGCTTCCCCTGGCAGCTTATGCAGTGCCTTCCAGCACTGCACTAACTACCATCTGGGGGCTGGTTACCATTCTGGACCTCAAAGGGTCTCTCAATGCTGATCGATGGCTTTCTGTGGTTTCTTCAGCAACAGGGTTTTGCCTCAGGCCTGGGGTGGGCTTTCAAGAGCTTTGACAGAATCCTGTCATGTTTTTGGAACCTCATGGGTCACTTTGGTCAACAGCTCAGTGAGGAAAGGAACCAGTGACTGGGACCAGGGGTTGTCACCGGCTTAGACTCTCTCCCCTATTATTCATGGCCCCTCTTGCCAGCCGACACCCACTACTTGCTCAATAGGTTACAGCGTGTTCATGAGGATTTTATGATTTTGAACCCATTTTGGTTTAGCCGCATACTTAAGCCATTCCCCACCCCCATCCCTTACCCCTCATTCATAACCTCTCACTTCTTTCTACTAGTCTGTGTAGAGTTTACAGTTAGCCTGGTTAAGGACCGCATATGAGGGAGAATATGCGGTGTTTGGCCCTCTGTTCTTTTGAGAGATCACTTAGTAGGATCTGCTCCAAGTCAGACCATTTTCCCCTGAATTTTGATACGTCATTTTTCCTTTCAGCTGAATAGAATTCCATGGTGTAAATATACCAGAGTTTTGTTACCCATTCCTCCCTGGAAGGGCATTTTGGTTGATTCCAATTCTTGGCTATTATGAATTGAGCTGCTATAAACACAGTTGCACAAAAATGTCTCTATCCTGATATGTGACATCTTGCGGGTAGATGCCTAGTAGAGGGATAGCTGGGTCCATTGGTAGCTCTATGTCCACTCTGTTGATGAGTCTCCACAGTGCTTTCCCCTACTGCATTTTCTAGGGAGATGACCGAATCCCCACAAAGACAGCCGATGCTCCCTTTCCCTCAGCTCACTAGCTACCTTGCATTTCTTTCTCTGCAGGGCGTATCTTAGATGGTGATGTGATTGCCTTGTTTCTAATCTTACAGGAGATGCATTTAAAGTGTTTCCATTAAGGAAAATATCTCCTGTAGGCTTTGACTGTATAAACTTTCCTGAGTTAAGACAGAGACCTACCTCTGGCTTGCAAAGACTATCTGAGAGTTGGCATTTGATTATCTTCTTCAGGCTCTCGATGCGAGGCCATTGGTGACAGACCAGTTTACATAGCTAGCGGAAACCTTACCTGGCTCGAATGGATTCCACTGGATGCAGGGAGCTAAGAGTTAGAGCTTTTATATCTATATAGCCACATGTGATAGGAGCGATGAGATTTTCATCTTTTTAAACTTTGTAATGATCTCATTTGGAGATTTTCTAGGCTCAGAGCTGAGCTAATTGCCCACCCACAGTTGAATGAATGTATTGTGGCACATCTGTACCATGAAATCCTGCAAAGTACTGGAACCAAGTGAACTTCAGTCACACAAACAATGAACACTGTGATTATGGGTCACTTGTTCATCCCATCATTCCCTGCGGGGTTCCATATGTCTGGGGCGGCTCATCTCTTGTCAGGATGTCAGCTATCGGCCTGCAGTTCGTTGGTGGGAAGAAGCCAGACAAACACGCGTGAAGTACAAGTAGGGCCTTTGCTTCCCCAGTGTTTTCCGTGAAACAAAAAAGCAAGTGGTTTCCTTTAAATAAAGTTCAAAACTAACATGTGGGGGAGTAAGTGATAATGTGGCCTGGGTTCTGGATGCACGGTGTGCTGTCTTGGGAACATTCATTCATTGGTAGAGATCATTTACTTTCTTGTGTTTTTTTTCGCTTACAAGCTTACACAGAAAAGAGTGAAGGGCTGGGGTACAGCCCTTTCGGGGGGGACTTGCATAGTGAGCTTGGAAGCATTCACTACTTTTAGAAACAACTTTATGCTTTTTGTTTTGTTTTGTTTTTGTTTTTTGATTTTTCAGATAGGGTTTCACTCTAACCCAGGTGGACCTGGAATTTATTTGTAGTTCCAGGCTGGCCTTAAATTCCCAGTGATCCTCCTACCTTTGCCTCCTAAATGCTGGGATTAAAGGTGTGTGCCACCATGAAAAAAAAAAAAGCTAGAGACGCTATTCTTTTGTTTGTTTTGAGGTAGGTAGGGTCTCATTCTAGATTTGGCACTCACTCTGTAGTCCCACGCTGGCCTCGAACTTACAGGGATTCAACTACCTCTGCCTCCCAAGTGCAGGGATTAAAGGCGTGCGCCACCACACCTGGCTAGAAATACTATTCTTAAACTCACCTGTAAACCTGGACCTGGGCTATGGGACATGTATTCGTACTTGTGTGGCAGTGTTTATGTATGCATGTGTGGAGGCTTTTTCAACACTTTCTGAAATGACACCAAACTCGCTTCTGCCCTTTTGTACTATGTTTTTATGCAGAGGCCTCCGTATTAATGATTTTAAAATCAAAATATCCAGTCACCTTTGAAAAACATTGAAGACACTCAACAAAGACTTAGTATCAAATATTTAGCCAAGATTTAATTCTTCATCTGAAAATAGGCATGCCTCTCATTGATACACAAATTTGCTTTCCTCTTTAATAAATGCTAAAATTATATTTATACCAAAGATTTGTTTTAAAATAATTTTTATAATTTATTATCTAAGGATGTCCGCAGCTCGACGCCTACAGTCCTCCGCTCTACCAGCTGAGCTATCGAAGGGAATATAATTTATTATCTATAAATTATTGCATACCTATTTTATCACCTATATATTTGGTGTCATGCAAAATTTTCTTGGGCAAAGAGGGGTCCCACATGGAAAAAGTTTATGAAGCCCTGCTCTCACAGACAATAGCTTCCCATCTGCCTGCTTTGGGAGGGGTACTATGGAGGAGAGAGTGCCTTACACCCTGGTGTTTCTTCTGAAAGGGAACAATGTGATTACGTAACGCTGGGCGCACTGTGCCAGAGGGAGGCATCCCTGCTCTTGGGTGGCCCATTTCTCCCTTTTCAAGGTGGTGAACCCCCTGCACAGGCCCAGGGCCTGCACTCCCACTGCACAGCACACCCCCGTGAGCACAGCATGCGGCTAAAGGCCAGCGAGGGGTAGGTGGGAGGCTTCATGTCAGACTCCAGCTTCAAGACCTTGGTTCCAACCTTTACCAGGGTCTTCTGCCTTGGAGACTCGGGGGTGGGGTGCCTGCAGGCAAGGACAGAGTAGAACTTCCTCCCCTTGCTTTTCTGTTCTCACCTGCCCTTGCTTTTGGGAGGGGAAAGTGGTGAGAGCCCCAAACAAACATTAAGACCTCAAAAGTATCAGCTTTGCCGCCTGTGCACAGGAGGTCATTTCCAATCCATTTCCAGGGGGACAAATGTGTCATTCAACATATCTGATACAAAGGATTAAAAAACCAAGCCTTGAAATTTTCACAGTGAAAAACTGAAAAGTCCTGGATTACAGAGGAAGTGCAATGGTTATCCACAACACGTGCTCAAAAGCTCCCTGGAGTTTGGGGTTGACTAGGCGGGCCCACCACAGTCCTCGCTGCTGGAATTCAGCTCCCCAGAGCACAGAGCTTCAGCTCTCTCGGGGATAGGACCTGGCTGCCTTGAGACCCCCTGGGTGCTGGTAAGGATTCTCCAGGCCCGTGGATTCTAGCACCTGAGTATCCAGTCACGCACAAAAGCTCCCATGCAGACTAGATTGCGGGGAGGTTCTGGCTTCTGGTGCCCCTGCTCAGGGCCCTCCTCCTTTTCCTCCTCCCCTTTCCTCTCCCTCTCTCACCCCTCTCCTCCCTCCCTCCTCCTGTCCTGTCTTCTCACCTCGCTCTACCTTTCTCTGTCTCTTCTCCCATCTATTCTGCCTGTCTCATTCTGTGCCCTTCTTCCTTCTCGCTCAGGCTCTCTCTACCCAGGCAGAACCAGAGCCCTTCCCCAGCCACTGACGGGGGAGATGCAGTCCAGGCTCATCTGCGGCTTCCTCCCCAGGGCTGCTGAATGGTTGAGCCAGGCCTGGCAGTGAGATACTTATTCCTAGGCATGGGGTGTCAGGTTCATCCCTGGACGCAACGGAAGCTCTGGGTTGGGGCAGCAAGTTTCCAAGGACTCAGCCTGGAACAGCTTGTCGGAGTCAGACAGAGCTGGGCTTGTCCCTGCCCATCATGGCCTCACCGGGACCCTGGAGGCATGCGTGTTTATTAAAGGGAGTGGGAGACGAGGGCAGTGGGTGGAAAGAGGGATCACCGGCCACAAGGTGGTGTCACTTCTTCAGACTTAATTTCTTCAAGCTGTTGACCTTCTTGCTGGCCCTCCGCATCTTGCTGAAAGGAATCAGTTCCTCTTCAGTCTGCTTCACCCTACACATGGCAGCAGGAAGAAGTGGGTATTGGGTAGGGGTGGGGAGCCCTGGTCTGGCTGAGGTGGGTGTGGCCCTGGGTGGCAGCTCCCAGGCCCTGTGGCTCATGCATCCTTCCATCTGACCCTAGTTGGGCTTTCCTACCTTCCAGGGAAAGGTGATCTGGTTCCCTGTCATCACTGATAAATGAGTGGACTCTGACAGGCCCTTTCTGATGGCTGACTCTGGGTTGTGGGGGCTTGCTGTAGTACCCTCAGAACGCTGCCAGCCCTGATGCCAGACATCAGAGGCGACCTAGCTTGCCAAGGCGCTAGCTTCATGGTGGCCTGTGATAGGGCCAGGAGGAGAGCCTACAGGGAGCTGAGCATATTCTGCCAGTACAGGCCAGGGATGCCACATACTTTTCAGGCAGAGGAGAAGGAACCTTTTCCAACTTGTCCCCCAGCGAAGAGACGCTTTCTTCGAAGTCTTCAGACGTGCCTCTCTTGGCTGAGTCGGAATCCTCCAAGCTCACGATAGAAGTTAAGACACTGCAGGAGAGAGAGCAGGAGGAGGGCAGGACTTAGCAGGGCAGAGGCAAGGGCCCAGGGTCTTCTCAGTGCCATCCCTTCCTGTTCCACCTCCTTAGCCTGCCGAGAGAGACACTGCCCAGCTTGGGGACCCGTGGACCGCTGGATGCTGACTTCCTAGCTTCTGTGAAGGGCTGTGTAGCCACATGCCATCCCTCCCATGCCAACAACTTCTGCACACCCTGCACTGAGCATGGGCAAAGCATGCAGGGAGAAGAGGGTTCACAAAGTAGCAAAGGAGAGCAGACGGGAGGCTGAAGAAGTGATGCCATTGTGCGGTGAGGTGGGCTGAATGTGACCCCCCCCCCAAGTTCATATGCTGAAGTCCTGGTGCCCAGGAACCTGGAATGTGGCCCTGCTGTAGACACAGTGAATTGAGATGCAGCCATGCCGGAAGAGGACGGGAGCCTATTCCCAAGACTAGTGTCATATAATGGCGATGCCATTGCCAAAGCTGAGGAACTACCAGGAGTAGAAAGGCCAGAACATGACTTCAGAGGGAGTCAGCCCAACTCATACTTGGGTCTGATGTCAGCCTCCAAAACTTTCCGATAATACATATGTGTGGCTTAAGCCACTCAGGTGGGAGTGCTTTGTGTTGGACTTTTCTGGCTGATCTAACAAAACACCATAGCCCGGGGAGCTTATAAACCACAGCAGTGTACTCTGAAGGCTGGGAGTTTATTATCAAGGTACAAAAGATTGATTCAGTCACACTCACAGAGGGCATCCTCATCGATGACAAGCTCTTGCTATCTTCATGTGGTAGGAGGGAAGCTGTTCTCGGCAGGCTCTTTGATAAAGTACTGATCCCATACATGAAGGCTCTTCCCTTGGAAGCTAATTGCCTCCCTAGACCATCACCTTGGATATAGGGGTTTCAGCATATGAGGCTGGAGGACACATACATTCAGGCCATGACGCCTTGATGCAGCCATGGGTGGCTCTCCTTGCCTCTTACCAGTGGCCTCTTGCCTTTTCAGCTTCTTCTAAGGTAGGTGCTTCCCCATGGAAACAAGAAGGAACGCTGCCCTCACATCTGGATACCACTGCACAGTGCACTGAGCTTTCACTTGAAGTTCTCCAGGATCACGACCACTCCACGCCCCTGAGGCTCACACTGGCATCGCACTGTCTCTAGCGGATCTTATTTTGGCTTCCACGTGTTCCGCACATCACAGGATGTTCTGTCCTGTACAGATGACCGAATGCTTGCTCGGAGGAGCGGCAGGCCTGGCTTCGCAGGTGCTTTCCAGCCCGGCGGGCACCCTGCAGCGCTCAGTGCTCCGTGGGGCTTCTCAGGGATGTGGCAGCTTACAAAGCACTTGATCTTGTGCAGATTCCATGACCACTGGCAAAGCTCTCTGGGGTCCTCGGAACACATTGCAGCTTGCTGGGAACCTGACCGCTCTTAAAGCACTTGTCACGGCAGTGTGGTCATCTTTGACAGCTTTTGATTTTTTTCTCAATTCACTCCTGGAAGACTCGCCCTGAAAGCACTATGTCCCATCCCTCTGGGACATGAAAGGTGCCCAGAGAAGGCAAAGCTGTGCTCCTCCCAGGGATCATCGCTTCTCTCCCTGGGCCTCGGTTTCTCCTATGATAATGTGTGTGTGCTGCACCAGAGGCTCCTCCATCAGGGCCTTGAGTTGGCTTTTCTGTGGGAAGCTGCCCTTGAGTCACAAAGCCTGGAGCCCACAGCTCCACCTTCTTTTCCCTGCTGGCCCTTGACATCCCCTGCAGGCAGCCCTGCCAAGGACCATCATGGGACATCATTACCCAGGGCACTTGCAGGGCAGATGGACACCAAGCCCAGCCTCAGGTCTGTGGCCAAGATGGTGGATGAGGCACATTCCTACTCTGGGGACCTAGATGGCCATCAAGGAGAAGAGAGCCCACCAGCTAGATCCTGTCCTCAGCACAAGGACAGCAGCCTCTCAGAAAGGCCCTAGAGGGACAGTGGAGGGAGACAAAGCAACGGTACTCCACCTTGCCCAGCCTCGTCCTTCCAAGGCATCCTTCACAGCCTAGCTAAGCCCTGGCCTCTGTCTTCCTCCCAGGCTCCCGAAGCTCTGGCTGGGAGGGGCTCAGGCTGCTCTACCTTGGCTCCTTGTGTTTCTAGGAGCCGGCTGCTGTCCTGCTCCCTCATGGTTCCCAGGTGTCTCACCTGCTGTCCTGATCTCTCCTGTACCCAGTCCTCACTGAAGCCTGAGGACTGCCATGTCACCGCTCTGCTCACAGGCACAGGTGGTGGGCCTGAAGACCATACATGACCTCCTTTGGCTGACCCCACACTGGTGAGGGAGGCAGGTGAAGTTTCACCCGTGGCTGTTTGTGTTGGGACCACCCTCCAAGTGTGCTCCTGTACTGACATGGTCTTGCTGGGTGCAGCCTGCTGAGTCTTCCCAGGCTTCAAGCTCCTGGGATCCCTTCCACCTCAGCCCAGAGTCTCCATTGAGTGAGGACGAACCCTGGGCTTGCCTTGTCCCCAGGGTGTTCAAACTGCAAGACGTCAGAACTCAGAGGAGAAAGGACCAGGGAGGAGAGAGGCTGAGCCAGGAATGGACCCAAGACCAGCACTGCACTGTGCTGGGGAGAGTGCTCACACCTGCTCAGTAAGGAAGGAGAGAAGACACAGGTATGTCCCAATACCACTGAGCTACACCCCAGCCTCTTAACCACGTTTAAGCTTAAAATCTGTATTTTCAAGTACGTAGTAGGAAGTACATTCCTGTCCGTGTGTAACGGGACTGAACCTCTATGCCTGTTCTTCTCGATCTGAGCCCTCCAGGCACCAGCTGATGGCACTCAGCCTGTGTCCTTCAGGCTCATTCATGCTGTCACACGTGTGCACAAGACACTCTTCCTTTCTGAGCTTAAGCTGGTCACTCACCCGCAGACGGGCACTTGGGTTGCTTACATATTTTTTAATTCTTTGTGCGAATGCCCAGAAGTAGAACTGCCATAACACGTGGTCCTTCAGTTCCACTTCTGAGGGTGGCCATATGGCCTTGCAGAGTGACCTTTCCATTTCGTGTTCCCACTACAGTCAGTGCGTGCGTCAGTCTCTTCCATCCTCGCCAGCGTTTGTTTTCTGTTTGTGGGCGGCATCCCATCAAGTATGGGGCTCATTTGCATTTCTCTAATGGAGAGCGCCGTCATACTTTTGCACACTGATTTCTGAGTCTCCAGCTCGGCCAAGGTGAAGCAGGTCAGGGTCCTGTCCACTTTCCTATCCCTAGCACGCAGCACGAAGCCTGGCACGTAGAACATACTCAGAAATTGAGGAGTGATATGACTTTAGGGTTCGAAAGTTGCGATGCCATGGGAATGTGGTGGACCCTATCATTACAGGCTTCCAGGGGCGGCTCAGGCAGCAGTGGACACTGTGGCCATAAGCCAGTCCCTTTTCACACTGGCCTCAATTCTGCCTCCAGCACTTGGTAAATATTTCTCCAGGGCCTCGTGGAGACCTTTACAGCCTTCAGAAGCCACTTGCCAGACATGTTCCACCTGACCTGTCCCATCCTTCCCCTCTGCTTGTCAGAAGCCAGCCTACCCACCAGGCACCTGCCATTCCTGTCTAAGCTGGAGTGATAAGGTTTCTACCTTCTTCCTGAGACCTTGGCCAAGAGCTCTCCCGGTCTTCCTCTTGCCTCCAGGGAACTTCCAAGGCTCTGGTTCAGAACCAGGCTTCTCAGAAGAAAGGGGTCTGAGGGGTCTTGACCCCAGGATCACCAAGCCCTTCCCGATCAGCTTCCTAGCCCTGCCTGTTTCCTTGGGTTGATGCTTATTAACCGTTCCTTTCTCCCTGCATCTGAGGAACGGGGTCCTAGATTCTTCCTGATATTTCTACAAGCCAAACAGGTTAAAACCACAGCCACCTTTAGAACTTGGGGGCATTGGTTTCTGGACCCCTCCCTCACCTGTTCCCACCAATGGAAAATCTGCAAATGCTCCAGGCCCTCTCTAAAATGATCTGATATTTGCATAGAATCCATGCAGAGCCTCCCCTCCCGTATGCTTTAAGTTATCCCTGGATCCCTAAAATACTTGATACAGTGTAAATGCCTTTTAAGAAGCTGTTACACTGGAGTTTAGAGAATAAAGACCAGGAAAAAGCTATGCTTTTTTTTTTCCTAGCACAGTTGTAAATGTCTTTTTCCGGTAAGTTTGGTCATTGATCAGCTGGATCTGCAGCCTCAGGCTCCAAGGAAGGAAGTCATGACTCCCACCTAAGGGTGGTGAGGCCCACATCCAAGAGCCCTGAAGGCAGATCCACTGGCCAATGGACCCAGAAATAAACCTCTCTCTCTGAGCACATCTGCCTTGCTCCACACACATCCTTCTGGCTTGAGATTTCTTTTCAGCACACTGGCCCATCACACTGGAACTGCCATTCACTGACCTCTGACCCTGAACAAGCAAAGAAGAGAGTTATTCTCCTTCCCCCATATCTCGTACAGCTGGGCGCCCTGAGAGCCTTCATTCGGCCCCAGCTCCCCATCAAGGGCACGCCTCACTTGAAGGCTCCCATACTTTCGTCCAAGCTGCATCCTTAGGAAGAAGAGCCTGTCCAGGCCAAACCCCGAGGAGCGCTCACTGGTGTGGCTCTGTGAGCTACCTCCTTAATCCCGTGGACCCATCTTGTCCACAAGGACTTTGCAGGAGTCCATTAGGGTGGTTTGTCACAGGAACAACTGTAAACGGGGACACATCTGATAAAGATCCCTTTTCTCTGCCTTGCTGACCAGCGGCCATCAAACTCAAGAGGAAGAATCGCACTGGTTCATGGGCCAGGAGTCTGTCCCTTTCACCTCAGGAACCCGTCATCTGTGCCCACATTGGTCCTCGTTTTCTGGTTTGTTAGCGTGTCTCAAGCACTGTTGCAAACTGTTGGAAGCACGCTATTAAGCTCTTGCAGACCTCAGTGGGTGATCATCAAGGAGAGGAGAGAGAGCCCACTTCAATGACACTCCTGTCACTGTAGGCTGGAGCCAGTCAGGGAGGCACCAGCACTTCCCTGACTGACAGATCGAATCCCTACAACTCAGCTCAGGCACAGTCCTTAGCTTCAGAGAGGCTGAGGCACAGAGGGGTAAATGGTTTCCCGGGCCACACGGCTGCTAGAGGTCCTGTAGTATTTCCCACTGTCCCTCCATCTGTTTTGGAGGTACGCTGTCCTTTACAGTTAAAGAGCAGCCTCCCTTTGGGGACAGCCGAAACCACTGCATCCCTCTGTGTTGGAACGAAGGTCTGTGCTGAGCCTCTGACCCCCAAGGAGGTGGTTATCAGGAGACGGGCCTTTCAGTCGCGGGGTGAAGCCCTCTTGGATGGGATTTGTGCCCTTATAAAAGAGGCTTAAGAAAGGCTGCCCATGAAACCTTGTCACGGGAAAACTGCCAGAGCCTTGCTCTTTGTCTGTCTAGTCTCTAAAACTTGTTTATAAGCCACTCATTTTGGATATTTTCATTGCTGTAGCCCAAATAGACTAGGGTGCCTAGGCCTCACCCACCCCATGGTGAGCCTGCCTTCTGCACGTCCCTGGAGATGCACGTGCACCCCTGCTCCTGTAACTGGGACCCTATGCCTACGTCCTCGCAGGTAAAGAGAGACACTTGTGACCCATCACAATATCACCTTTTTTTCTGCTTGCAAAATTACTGTGTTGAGCAAGAATTCAGGAGTCTTCGCCAAAGCCAACTGTGTGGAAGACAAGACACAAAAGGCTCTTCGCATGAGCAGAAATGGACCCAGAGAAGAACCCCAGCAGGCCTGGGAAGGGTTTGTGTTCATCCCACAAACCGCGAGAGTCTTTCTGCTCTCAAAAATGAGAGATCTTTTAAGACCCCATTTTCCTTGATCAGACTTGAATGAAAAACTGTCTCTGTAATAGAGAGCAAGGCAAGCAGTGGCCTGGGTCCCCTTCCCCCAGGAAAGATCACTACTCCAAGATGCTGGGGTTACTTGATATAAATTCCATGGATCTTCATGAGTGAATCCCCCCAACCTCAGGGTGAAACCAACTGACAAGGCCAAAATCAGCTCCCTGGGGTGAGCTGGCAGCAGATTGGAGAACTAGTTCATTCTATGTGGTAACGGCGAGCCTGGGATCAGTCAGAGCAAACTCAGGTCTGCGTCTACATAATATTAGCACATGTGGGATCACTGCTTTATTTTTGATGGAACTCATTCACAAACAGCCTTCATGAGACCCCCCCTCACAATCTTATCAAGTTGGCATTACCCTCATTTTAAGGCGAGGAGCTAGGATTTGGGAACCCAGGTGATGAGCTCACAGTCATCCAGAGCGGAGCAGGGTCTCCACCCCTGTCTCCAGACCCTAACTTGGCAAGGTTCCCAATACCATTCTGCCGAGCATAGTGGAATGTAGAACCTGCTCATCTTCCCCCAAATACAGCCTTCTGGAATGTCATAAAACCATGCTCTTTCCTTGGGCAGACTGTACACATGTGGAGCTAATAGATGGCATGTGACCAGCCCTGTGGATCACACATCTGATAATAGAATTGTATCTAGAATAAGTAAAGATGGCTTAGAGCCCAATCAAAAATTTGAGGAAAATTCTGAGTAGATATTTCTCCAATGAAGATGCAAATGATCGATAAGTTCAACAGAATTATCACTATGAGAACTGAAAATGAAATCACAGTGTGTCCCCCATGCCCAGTGGGATGGTTATAGTAAAAAAGACAGAGCATGCATGATGGCGGATTTCATTTATCCCAGCACTCAAGAGGCCAAGGTAGGAGGAGCTCTGTGAGTTTGAGGCCAGCCTGGGACTACAGAGCGAAACCTGGGATAGAGCCTGGGATAGAGTGGGACCCAACCTTGCAAGAAGAAAGAAAGAAAAGGGGAAAAAAGACAGATCACACCACCATAGAAATGGTAGGTAAAGAATGCCTTGTAGGTAGCGTCCCCTGGTTTGACACTGAGCCTGAGCCCGCTTCACCTACAGGTTCTGTGGCCTACCCAGCAACCGCCCCTGCCCCCCAAAAACAGCTGGAGGCATGCAGGATGGGGTTGGGGGTGCAGGAGGACTGGTTGGAGGCGTGCAGGATGGGGTTGGGTGCAGGAGCACTGGGTAATTGGGGGCTCCAGCCCAACAAGCCCATCTTCACAGTTTCTCCATTAGCTGGGCACTCTGTAAGCCATCTGTGTCCCCGAGAGACAGACATCAGGCCTCCTTCACCCCTTGCTGCCTACTCTCCCTCTTCCCCTGCCTACCTCAAGATCCTCCTGCTCCTCACCTCTGGCTCCTCCTCACATCACTCCTTTGCCCTTACTTGATTCCCCCACCACCACCAGTGCCTCTCTCTCAGCCAGAGTCTCCTCTGTCCACTCTGCCCTCCTGTGGTGCCTTGTCCAGTTTTACTTGAATTTGTAGTTGTCTGGCAGGAAGTAGCCCATCTTGTAGTCCTCTCGAGCCTGGGAGATCTGCTTGAGCAGGTTCTGCTTGCTGAAGCCATAGCCATTCAGACCGCAGCCCCCAAAGAGGAGCTTCCCCCCAGCAAACATCTGTTGGGGACAGGAAAGAGGCAGAGTGAGAGAGACCAGTACATTGCATAGCAGCAGGACTGGTGACAGCCCCCCCCCCACCTCGAGCTGGGTCAGGCCTTTGGTGGCAGGGGAAGGGGTACTGCTCTCCCCCAGCTGCCCAGCTTCCCTGAGTCAGAGAGCACCCAACCTCCCCAGCCTTTGGCTCCTGTTCAAATGCCACTTCATACACATGCCTTCCCAGGGTTTCTTTCTTCCCTGCTCACAAGGCCTTACCCACCTGTTTACAGCTGTCTGTCCCCCCTACTTCAAACCCATGGATGAACCAGTCAACTCATCCCATGAAATAGGAGCCCCTTGGACCCTCCACTCTATGTAAATGCCCATGCAGAGACTTCTATGCAAGCATTAACATGGACGAAGCAGAGAAGGAAGGGAGGGTGAGAGGGAGGCACAAAAATAAAAATAAAAAAGGCAGCACAGATAGAGATAACACTCCTATCCAGTGGTCAAACCTCAGGTGTTACCCCTCCAGGGCTCAGTGACCACTGTGGACAAGGTGGCAGAAAGAATCTACACGCTAAAGGACGGAGAGGAGAGCTTTGGAAGGCTGTCTTTTAGACAAAACGTGGCCGCTGCATTCATGAGACCTGCATAAAGTTAGGGAAAATGACGACGTGACAATAGAAGAGAGACTGGATGGAAAGAAGGGGCGTGGTGCTGGAGGGATGTGGGAGGGGACAGAGGAGGGCGTGGGATGATGATCAGAGCACATCCTATGTATCTATGGGAGTTGTCGTTAAACAGTTGAAAAAGCTCAGGTACTCTAAGCTATTTAAAGACATAGGGAAGGGCTGAAGAGATGGCTTAGTGGCTAAGGCATTTGCCTGCAATGCAGAAGGACCAGCGTTCGATTCCCCAGTGCCCATATACAGCCAGATGCACAAGAGGGCGCATGTGTCTGGAGTTCATATGTTCATATGGAGCCCATATTCTCTGTCTCTCTCTCAAATAAATAAATAAAATATTTAAAAAAAAAGACATAGGGAAGGTCTGGAGAGATGGCCCAGCCGTTAAGGCACTTGCCTGCAAAGCCTAACAACCCAGACTTGATTCTCCAAACCCATGTCAAGCCAGATGCACAGTGGTGCATATATCTGACATTTATTTGCAGTGGCAGGAGGTCCTGATGCACCCATTCTCTCTCTTTCTCTCTCTCTCTCATCAAATAAAGAAAGAAGAAAGAAAGACATAGGGAAACGCTCCTGTCTCCTTTCTTTCTTTCTTTTTTTGAATGTGTATGGGCATGTGATACGCATACACACTGGTGCGCACATGCGTGCAGAGGTCAGGTGGCACTGTCCTCCTCTTTGGGACACAAGGTCTCTCAATGGCACGGCGCTGATCAACAGGGCCAGACTAGCTCACCACAAGTCTGGGCTCTGCTTGTCTCAGCCTCCTCAGCATTGGGACCATGGACATGCACCACACCAGTCTTTTCCACGGGTCCTAGGAGCTGAACTCAATCCTCAGGCTTGCAAAGCATGCACTTTACCAAATGAGCTATTTTCCCAGTCTTGAAATATACATGGAGAAAAAGATACGCAAAGGCTAGACCCCAAGATGGTAGAGCCTAGAATGGAGCCCAGAACATAAATGCTGGATGAACAAGCGAGGCTCAGGCTGGTCAATATTTTCTAGATTATGCTTCCTAAATTTTCAGTGAGGAACATGGATAAGGCTGGACAAGGGTTATGGTATAAAGTAACTCAAAAGCAGTCAGGTAAAGAGAATACTTTTCTGAATTAAACAATACCCAACCCCTTGGTCTCCTGGGATACAGGACATATGGGTTTGGCTCTGTGTGCTGGCTGACTCTCAGTGAGTCCTGCTGTCTGGGCCTCGGCCTGTGTGGGGAGAGTCACAGATCCTGCCTTCTTCTCCCCCTCTGTGATTCCACAGGTTCATGAGAATGCAGTTCATGAGAATGCAGTGGGTGGTGGGGTCTAGCCCCTCCAGGGCCTCGGCTCACCAGAATCATCCCCGGCACCACAGCAAACTTCTTCACCATCAGGGGTGGGTCCTTCTGCAGGGGCCTGTCCAGGTCATACCACAGCAGACGGTAGGGGTCATGCCGACACTGCAGAGCAGAAACGCGGAGTAAGATCAAGACGCATGAGATTATGCCTCATCCTTACACGCACACTTGTGGCACTTGGGGACAGTTAGAAGCATTTATTAGGCCTTGAGGAGGTGGTGACGTGTCCCCTGGAGCTACTCCAAGTCCTCTCTGGCGAAGGCCCTCACTGGGATGACTGCCCCTGTATGTGTCGGCACTGGGTGTTCTGTGATGCTCCTTTGCCCTAAAAGGTCTGAAGATGGGTGTTCTGAGAGGACCAGGGATGTTACACAACCCTGGGGGGCCTCCACCCCAGCTCTTCACTGGCTGCCCCTGTGAGCCCCTTCCAGTCAATGAATCCAGGGCAAGTTAGGGTCTGGTCAGTTCTGAGTCTTTGCCCTTTCTGCAGACCCCTTACAACAGCTAGTGAGCCAGCTTCTAACTCCTGCTAGGAATTTCAGTTTTCAAGGTGAACACAGGACCACACCTAGTATTTACATCAGGGAAGGCTGTCGTAACCGACAGTAGGAGCCAAGTGACCATGAAGTCCACCTCTGACTAAATTTGTCTTCAGATCAGTGGCCACTCCCCACTGCCTCCAACCTGTGTAAGCCAGGCCCTGGCCCCATTCCTGCTCTTCAGGGCTGGGACGGACCAACTAGCACTCCTGTTATTAGAGAACCGTTAACAAGCCCCAGATGAGCTGACTTGTCCTTTTCATGAGGGGAGGGGTCCAGAATAGGTTTTCTATAAACATTTCCTGGATTGTTGGAAGCTCCTAAAAACAAGTACAGCTTCGCTACAGGATGTGGTGAAAGGCCTGGAGGGGGGCCTGGGAAGGCTCTCGCACTGGCAGGAGTGTGGATCCAAGGGAGGGTATACAGGGTCATTTGTGGGGGCCAGGGAGGCAGCACTCTTGCAAGGAGGTACCCTTGCACCCCCCCCAATGCCAGAGCATCCATACACACTGAGAACTATGCAGCTGCAGAGGGGATCAGAGCAGAGACCACGCATTCCACAGGCAGAAGCAGAAGGAAGTCACACAGCCCACCTGTCCACATCATTCTATCTGTTAGCACTGCTGTGGCAAGGCCAGAGGACAACAAGGGCTGAGACTTAGGACAACTCTCGAAAAGTGACTAGGTGGGGAAGTTCAGTGTGTTGACCCTAAGGTTCTCTTAAACTTGAACCCTAGGGAACTGGGTCCTGAGCAGCCCTTCTTCTGTGCACATGACCCCACTTCTGCCAGGGACAGTCATCATTGCCAAAGCCCCATCCTGATGCCAGAAAGACAGAGGTCCATGGTCCCAGAACTGTCCAGTCATGACCGTCTCAGGGGCCTGCTGTAGCTGCCTCCGTGAGGGGAGTTCCTCCCAGGACTGGCTTGTCTGGACCAGAGGTGGGTGCCTGTAGTCTGGCACAAGACCACCACACAGTGGCACTTGGGGACAGTCTATGAGCATTTATTAAACTTGAGGAAGTGGTGATGGACCTCTGTCTTTAAACATAAAAACCAGGCACACCCCCAAACGGTGCTAGGTGCTCTGGAAGAAAAACAGTGCCTTGACTGTTTCTCCAGGGTCAGAAGAAGTCCCTGCTCCACTGTGGTGACATGCATCCAGGGACAGGACAGCGAGTGGGAGGGAGAAGATGGGAAGGCAGGCTGTGTGCCAAGGCCAGGGAGACCTAAAGAACTGAAGCAGGCTGGCCCTTCAGTCGAGCAAACCCCTCCAGCACAGCGAATCTCTCTCCCTTCTGCCTCCCTAGCTCTGGTCCACAGGGCGTCCTCCCTGGACCCAGGACCAACCTGGATGCAGGGTGAGCCGCGGCCCTGCTGCCGTCGGCTGTACAGCTTATTCAGCAGCCACTGTTGCTGCATCGTGCTGCCGGGATTCAGGCTCGAGATGATCCCGAACACCAGCACTTGGTTGGGGTCTCGGGGTGCAGACAGGAAGCGCTCCAGCTCCACGTCAGACACCAAGGGCGCCTTCACCACGCACTTGCAGCCAGCACGGATGTCTTGCTTGCTGATGAGCCTGCGCAGCACTAGCGGGCAGTCGTAGGGCGAGGCTGCCCACCTGGAGGGGCTGTGCTCCTCCCAGGCAGGCCCTCTGCCAGGAGAAGCACCCTGGTGGCCATTCTGCGCTGCAAGGCTGAGGTAGGAGGGCTGCTGTAAATTCCTGGCCAGCCTGAGACTACAGAGCAAGTTCCAGGTCAGTCTGGGTTAGAGTGAGACCCTACTTCAGAAAAAAAAAAGAATTTATTGAAACACTCCAATATCCTAATGATATTTGCAACCCAATTAAAGTCCTAGGATATTTAAAAATATTTGTAGGCTGATTCTAAGATTACACGAATATTTGAAGAGCTAAGAAAAGCAAAACAATTAAATCCTCCAAGTTTGAGTACCTATTCTGCTGCATAGGTCGATACTTCTGAAAAAGTGTTACGAGGGCTGGAGACACGGCTCTGCAGTTGAGGCCCTTGTCTGCAAAACCTAACAACCCCAGTTTGATTCCCCAGAACCCACATAAAGCCAGATGCACAAAAGGGGCGCATGCGTCTGGAGTTTGTTTGCAGCTTCCGAGGGCCCTAGCACACTCATTCTCTCTGACTCTTTCTTTCTCTCTTTGCTTGCAAAAATATATATATATATATATATATATATATATATATATATATATATATATAAATGACAAGATAGTTTGATATTAGTAACATTGGACAAATAGGTAACAAAATAGAGAGCCCTGAAAATGACTGTGTGCGTGTGTGTGTGCTTGTGTGTGTCTTCTTAATTTGTACTAAAGAGCTAAAGGAAAATTATAAACTTTCCAATAGGTAATGCTGGATCAATTATATATACATCCAGAAAAAAATTAAAATAATTTCTACTTTAAATCATACGTAAAATCCTTTCTAGCGCAGGATGGACATAGTGTAAGAGCTCACTAGGACTGGTAGTGAAAAGTGCTCCGGGAGCAAACCTGACAACCAGAGTTCAGGTTTCAGAACCCACAGGAACAATCCAGCAGCACACACTTCTATGACAAAGGGAGGAGGAAACAAGAGAATCCCAAAGCTTCTGGCCAGCTAGCCTGGTATTTGGAGTAGTGAACATCAAGACATACCCTGTCCCACACCAGGTAGACAGAGCCAGGACTAGAGCACACGTACTCGCACACACAATACTAAGACGCTACTAAGGCAGCTGTAGAGACTGTCGTGCTGTTTGAGCAGGAGAAGATTCTTTTCTGTTTTTTGAGACAAGGTATTGTGTGACCTAGCTTGGCCTCAAACTCCCAATTTTCCTGCCCGACAAGTGTGTCTTATCTTCTTGAGCAGGGAAAGTTATTAAATATTTCTTTTTCCTGATTATACAGGAAAGAGAAAGATTTAACATTAGACACTAAATTCAATAATTATTACTCATCAATAGACTATACTTCCAGAGTAAAACGAAGAGAATCATTTTCAACATATGTAACTGGCAAAAAAAAGTCTTGTATCTATAATGCCAAAAGAACTCCTTCAGGGCTGGAGATATGGCTCAGCGGTTAAGGCACTTGTCTTCAGTGCCTGAGGCCCCTGGTTCAATTCCCCAGTACCCACATAGGCCAGATCCACAAGGTGGTGGCCTTGGTGCTCTCTCTCTCTCTCTCTCTCTCTCTCTCTCTCTCTCTCTCTCTCTCACATCATCTATCTCCTGTATCTCTCTGCTTGAAAATGAATAAATAAAATATTTTTTTTAAAAAAAGAACTCCTTCAAGCCAATCAAGAAAAGATAAGCAACCTGGTAGAAAAATGAACCAGAGAAGCAGCCACTTTGCCAAAGAGACCACCCAAAATGGTCAGTGATTAACTGAAGTGTTCAAGCTTCGTAATCATCAGGGAATGCAAATGAAACACCATTCCTTCCTCATGGAATCCGCAGCTGGGACAGCTGACAGTATCAAACATTGGTTCCAGTGTGGAGCGCTCAGACACTGGGGGCTGAAATTGATGCAACCATTGACCAGCAGTCCCTATAGGAACCTGAACACATCCACAGTGTCTGACAGCCATTTGATGTCTAGCACATGCTAATCACGTAAGAGACACACTTCATCCAATAGCAGCAACACTTGTCATCCCCGAGCCACGGACAACCCAGTCTCCATCCACACTAGAAAACATCATGTATGTAGAACAGCCACACAATAGACTTTCATGTAGAAATTAGAAAGAGCAAGGGCTGGGGAGATCGCTCAGCGGTTGAGGTACTTGCCTGCAATGCGTTTGGGTTACTGGGTTTGACTTCCCAGTAACCACAGAAAGTCAGATGCGCAAGGTGGCGCATGCATTCAGAGTTTGTTTGCAGTGGCTGGAGGCCCTGGCATGCGCATTCTCTCTATATATATACATCTGCCTCCTCTCATAAATAAATAAAATATTTTTTTAAATGAGAAAGAACAAATGACTGCTATGAATAACAGCACAGATAAATCTCACAACCATAATTCCGAGTCACAAAAGATGTACACCAAGACAAACCGAAGATACCCAAACAAATGAAGCTTTTAAAAATCATCTAGGATACTAGAAATATTTGGTCGGGAGAGGAAAGAGGAGTCAGGGGCACAGACAGATTTCCAAGGACCTAGTCTGTTCTATTCTTGACTTGCTGGCTATAGCCTGCTGTACTTTGTGAAATCCACTGATCCATACAAGTAGAACTTGCCCATTCCTTTTGTTGTTATTGTTTTGTTTTTCGAGGTAGGATCTTGCTCTAGGCTGACCTAGAATTCACCACGTAGTCTCAGGGCCTTGAACTCATGGCAATCCTCCTGCCTCTGCCTCCCGAGTGCTGGGACTAACAGTGTGCACCACCAAGCCCAGCTTTTGTGTGGATAAAATATGTGTACTTAGTAGTTTAACTTTTTTTATATAAAAAAGATATCGGGCATGGTGGTGCAAGCCTTTAATCCCAGCATTTGGGAGGCAGAGGTAGGAGGATCGCTGTGAGTTCCAATCTGAGACTATATAGTGAATTTCAGGTCAGCTTGGGCTGGAGCAAGATCCTACCTTAAAAAACCAAAAACAACAATAAAATTCTATGGAATGGCTTCCCTACATCATTAACAAGCCCTTACCGACCTCCCTCCTACACCCAGGCTCCCAGTTCCCACCATGGCCCCTCACCAACACCCAGCCGCACTGATCCTCCTATTATCTCTGCCGTTCACCGAATCTGTTCTTCTCTTGGGCCTTTGTACTTGCTCCACCTTCTGTGATGTTTCCTCCTTCCATCTCTCTGGGCTACTCATCTCTCATCCTTCGTCCCTCCACTTAAGTATTACTTAGAACTGCCTTCCCAACTTCTCTACTGCAGGAAGCCTATGTCACAGGTTACCCTCTGTCCCAGAATGGGTCAGTCTTTCCTATAGAGCAGCAGAAAATAACTACCTTCTCCTTGCAGGCCAGATGCTCTCTACTTTTCAACATTTCCATATGGGGCAGCAGCTATGCATGGTGGGCAATGATAGTGTGCTCACATTTCAATAAAATCTTATCAGTGGATACTGGTAGCTGAATTTCCTATCATTTCATGTGTTATCAATGTCATTTCATGTGTTATAAATTCCTTTGACTTTTCCCCCAAGCACTCGAAGATGTAAAAGCCATCACTTAGCCAATCATCACAAGCAGGCAGCCAGGTTCTATTGGCCCACAGCCCGTCTGTCTCATAACATGCTGCTCCAACCCCTTTTCTTCCTTGACTTCCATCTCAAACCAAGTCATGTGTCTATGCGTATTCTCCTATTTTCCCAACTCCTAGAGGTTCAGCTGCAAAGGGGAAGGGTCTCAGCTGTTTGGCTCCCACTGTATGTTCTCTACCCTTTGTACACCTGGATGTCCAAACAAACAGAGCGCTAAGCCAACCTGGGGGTGGACGTGACTCTGGCCGTAGCTTTGGTGCTCTTCCTCCGGATGGGGCTCACAGGTACGTGCGCAAACTCCTCCTTTAAAATCTCTTCAATTAAGGAATCTGGTCTGGCTGACTGAGATTGGACAGCGGTTTCTCCTGTGTGTAAACTGGGTTTGTGGATCCGCTCAAGGTGAGTTCCAGATTTCAACTTGTTTCGGCCAGCTTCTGCCTCTTCCTTTAAGGTGGGATATTCTATGGTGAACAGACCTGTCAACAGAGATATTATCATCACTTTCCCACACTGCTGGTCCATCTCGGCCCCTGTTCTTGGGGTCCCAGCACCGGACCATCAGAGTCCACTTCAGCTCATGCCCACCCACCCCTGCTGGTCCTCCTGCCTGGCCTTCCTCCTTCCCTCTACATCAGGCGTACTGCCCACATGCAGCACAGTCAGCAATCAGTAAGTGCCAGCTGAACACAAGAATGAATAATGTCTGAGAAGCAGCTCAATTTCACTTTCCCTGCAGCCCTGGGTTTCATTCAGCATCGTGTTCTCCGTAGGACCCACCGCTGAAGCTAGGTATGTGATGTGTTCTTGGCTCGTGCTGAGCCTCGTGGTGTCTCACGACTGAAGTCAATTTCATCTGCTTTCTTTGTTGGGTTTGTTGATTTAGACTTTTGCTTTGCTTTCCCTCCTCGACTAGGAAATTTCTGAGACCAATAACATCTCATTCCTTCATTCACTTACCAAACATTTATTGAATGAGGATGCTAGGTGTATAAACAACCCAAGGCCAGGTCCTCTGCCTCTGAGAACTTCTAGCAGATGGAAGAAGGGATGAGCAAACAAAGAAATAACTATTCACAATGCTACAAGATTTCAGCTACAACCATGTAAAGAGGCTCTGGTGTCGGAGGGGGCATGACCCATTCTGTGAGTGTCATTAAAGAACGTTCCCAGAGGAAGGGGCCAATTGAACTAAGTCTCTCAGGACAAGGAGAAACTTCCTGGAGAAGCTGTAGGGAAGCACAGCTACTCCAGGCCCAGCCAGGGGCTGACGGAGGAGAACATCCGTAGAGCAGAGAGAAGGAAAGCCCAGATGTGGAAGCACACCAGGTGCTTGTGCCTAGCAGGGATAGTCTGGCGAGGTGACTGCTTTCTTCTCTCTTTCTGATTGTCCACAGACTAGAGGAGGGGGCTACGAAAGAATGACAAATGGATGATCACACAAGGGAACCAAGAGGGACACAGAAGGTCAATGAAACTCAGAAAAGTGAAACATCCCCATGGAGGCATTAAAGACAGGGAGAGAGCCCAGAAGTGAAGGCAGCCCAGTTCACCAGTCTCGGCTGTGTGGCCTCAGTCAACCCCCTGCAGATGCAGAGCCCACGGACCCCACCTAAATAAGGAAATACTCCTGGGGCTCTACTGCCCACAGGCTCCAGGAGATGGGTAGAAAATAGCTGAACCTTGCCATAAGCCATCCAGGATTTGGGAAGCCTTCAGACAGGCCTTCGGCCCCCTTCTGCCCTTACCTGCTGCCAGCAGCACGGAGTTCATGAACTGAGTCACTGTCTTCTGAAAGCGCTTCTTGATCTCAGCCAGGGCTCGGTTGATCTTTGTCACCTTCTCATCCACGTGGCTGATCCTGCGACCTGCCTGGAGGGAGGCAAGGGGGTGTGCAGAGGTCACCTGCCCTTGGGGGACTTGGGCTGCCTACTCAGTAAGTCTGGTTCTGGTTTGAAGGATAGGAGGTGTTTCTTCCACCTAGAACAGATCTCTGCCCATTAAGCCCAGTCCTTCCTACACAGGCCCCGATCTGACTCCAATTCTCCCCTGTGTAGGGCTTCCCTGGTCCCCTCGACCCCCAACCTACTCTCTATATGGCTGACAGACAACTTAGCATTTAACCAAGCAATGAGGTGCATGTGCGCCTGTCGAGCTCCGGGAGGGCAGGGCAAGTCTCCTTTGGGATCATGCAGAGGGTGCTCAGTGTTTGAGATCATGCAGAAGGCCGCTCAGTCTTTGTGTTCATGCAGAGGGTGCTCAGTGCTCACTGAGGCTTTCCTGAGGAGCTGATGGGCGAGGGCTGCTGCAGGCTTCCTCGGCAGTAGACAGTACAGCACATCCCTGAGAACCGCTGTGTGTCACCAGTTGCCAGATCACTGGTGTGGCCAGCTCCCAGGCAAAATTGCCTTTGGCCAAGGTTACAGAGATCAACTAGCAGTCATGGGACACGAAAGCCCAGGTCTCCTACTTCAAACAGTGACAGCTCAGAAAGGCTGTCTGGCTCCAGGGCTTCCTATGGGTTCCCAGAGGCCTTTGCTTCTGCTGCCCTGAAGTTCAACCTCTTCCTCTGCCCAAATCCTCCAACCCCCACTTCAGTGAGCCGAGTACACACTGGTGTGCCATTCTCCATCCCAGAGCCCATTGCTGGGAGCCTGTGCTTGCAGCTGGGTCTCAGTGGTACTGCAAAAGCACACTTGAGATTCCAAATGAATTGTGGGTGGATATTTTTCTCCAGGAAGCCTTCCCTGATCTCCTCAGCCAAAGGCAAGCGTTCTCTACTGAACTCCAACATGCATTCTGATCCTGTCTGTTCAAGGTCTTTCATTTTTTACTTCCTTTATAGCTAAACTTGGTTAGCTCCTGGAAATCCGAAATTATGCTTTTTATAATTCCCACTCAACACAGTGGAAGTCTGAAAAAATTCCATGGAATTTCAGCCTCAGGTGGAGAGAGTGGGGTGAACGGTGGACAGATTTTCTGGAGAGTAACAGTGGGTCCTGATGTCCTTCCTTCTTCGCTCCGCTCCTCAGGCAGGGGCTCTGTACAGGACGCCCCCAGTGAACACCAAAGCTTGCGCTCTCTTTGTGTGCTCTCCTAGCCACTGCTTCTGGGCTAATCTTATTTATTTATTTGTAATTTATACGCAGCCTGTTTCTGAAAAGGATCTGAGGTGGCACTCTGGGCTAATAAAGCATTTAAATCGAAGTGTCGCTTCGCTTCCAAAGTGCTGCCTCGATAGGAATATTTAGTGAGGAGCCAGGCCTCGAGCTGTAAAAGCTGGGTCTGCCATTCTGCCTGTCATCATGATGGGTGGTTCTCTCAGATATGAGTGTCTGAGGAAACCATTTAACAAGCTTCCCGATGGTAGGGACTTTGAGGGAGGAGACCACCCTCCCCCTCCCCATGCGCTTTGCAGATCCAGCCCCCTAACACGCTCGTACAAGACAGGATGGGAACACGTTAAAGTTGCCTGGGGTACAGCTGGGGAAACTGAGGCTTAGCCAGGGAAGTGCCTGGTCCAGGGGGTCTCTTCATAGCCTAGGCTCTTGGCCGGCTTCAACACTCCACAAGGGTTTTTGGCTCTTGAAGCTTTCCCTATGGTGTCCAGTTGTCTGAAGCTGGGAGTTCAGGAGAAAACAAGCTAGGATGCTGAGCCAGGCAGGGAAGTCACTGTTTGGAGATCCTGTTGTTCACAGGAACTGATGCCTATTATTGGTTTATCTAGTTAGAAAGCTATCATGTGGACACACCCTGAATTCTTAAATAGAAAAAACTGCTAGCAGAATGGCTTTTGGCCAGTCTTCTCTGCCATCTACATGAGTTGTCTCTAGGGCAGCCATGTTTTTGAGGCTGTTTTAATGTATCCATCGGCCTGTTTCTCCCTGTGTTAAATGTCCCCCAGACAGCTATGTTCTTTGAATTATTGTGTCATTTTAAATAACTTTTCAGCCTTCTATTGCAGGCTGCACTGGGCATCCCTTGAAGGGGACCCTACCCTGGATACCCACACGGGCCAGTAGAAATAGAATGTGAGCTCATCTATAAATGTTTAGCAACCCATTAAGAACATTTCTAAAGGTGTAATTAATTCTAATCATGTCCTTGTTTTCTCAATATACACAATGATCATTTAACATGTAATCTAAACGGGCAATTATTGAGAAATTGCATATTCTCCTTTTCCACTAAGTCTTCAAGAGGCCATGTGCATTTTTACCAGGCGCCCATGTCCCTTGGGGCTCCTTGCATGTGTGGCTGTGCCTAGCTATATTGGAGAGCAGAGCTCTGGACTTCTAATGCTGGCTTGTTATGATTGCATTCAAGCAAGGAAACACTGAGGGGTTTTCATGGCTTAGAGGTCTTGTGCATACATGGACTTGAGTCATTTCTATCAGCTGTTCACGAGGGTCTTTAGTTGTCATGGTTCTCAGGAAACCCAGACGTAATCTGACAAGGTGTTTTCTGGAAAAGGAATTCAAGTGATATAGATCTGTGACCTTAAACATAAAATATATTTAACAATGACCATTAGAGTAAGAACAGGGGACCAAAGGGACATGAGACCCATCAGTAGGCAAGATCACTCAGCCCGAAGGGACTCGAATCTGGTGGTGTTTTCTCTCTCACTCTGTCCCCTCTCTCCTCATCTCTCTCACGCTAAGGATGGAACCTAGGGCCTGTGTGTAGTCGGCAACTGCTCCACTACTGAGCTGAACTTCAAACCACTGTGGTTATTGCTTTGAAATTTTATTTGTAAGCAGTGGGAGAGAGAGAGAGAGAGAGAGAGAAAGAGAGAGAGAGAGAGAACACTAGCACCTCTTGCAGCTGCAAACTCCAGACGCATGTGCCACTGTGTGTATCTGGTTTCACACGGGTACTAGGGGAATTGAACCCCACTGTGGTTATTTTGATGTAACCGTATAGGCCTCAGAATGGGTGTTTCTCTGAGGTCCATAATGAGCACTTTCTCTCCTCATGCCCTAGCAGCTCCCACGTGCTCTCGTCACAGCACACTTATCAGGCTGGATCATAACTAATATATGTCCTTTTGCCCCTTCCAGTAGACTGGAAGTTCCAGAGATCACAGAGAAGCCTTGTTTCTAAATACCCAGCAGCCACCTTGGAACACTGCAGGTGCTGATAACTATTTGGGAAATTAGTTAATAAATTAATAAAGTAGAAGGATGCTGGAATGAAAACGCAGGCTTTTTTCCAGGAAGATAATTGGTATTTTCTGTGGCTGCACGAGGAAGGAATACCTGTCCCACGTTTCTGTGGAGCTCAAAGGTAGTGGACTGGGTGTCTTTTCTGGGCTCTGCCAGCTTCTAGGGCCTGTGAGTTTGTAGCATACCGTGGTAATGTCCATCTAGCTGGAGACCCTTACAGCCAGGCAGGACCCTTCTGAGAGGAAAAGAAGGTGGTGTTGGTAATTCTTCCAGGTGGCCAGGTGTAAGCAGGTATTGGTCCTGGGCAAGCTTGGTGGTGTGAGCCGCTTGCTTCTGCCCCTGGGAACCAGTCTCAATGAAGAATCCCACGGGGGAATGAAGTGGTTACCCCAGTCTTATTTGGCATGTCGCATTCTCTTTTGGAACCCTCAAGGCTTAAGATGGTCACCCTTTCCGCCTCTTTCCATGATGCTGACTTGAACCCAGGCCACAGTAGAACCAATGAAAACTCAAAGAATGAAAGGCTGGACTTGAAGGTTTCTGTGTATTTTCATCCACTCGACAAATATCGAGAAGGTAGTCGGTATCTGTTGGTTCCGCATCCTCACATTTAAGCAACCACGGATGGAAAATAATCAGACGATATACTGCACCAGTGCTGAGCATGCGCAGGATTTGAAACCCGTGCTTTATTCTCATCTTATTTAATGCGGCGAGGCAGTTGTTGGAGCCGCATGTGGCTTAAATCGGGAGCGCCAGCTAATCTAGAGGTGATTGAAAGCCCACAGGCGGCTGAGAGCAAGCGCTCGCTCGGTGGGCACCAGGCCGCTCATTCAAGGGACCTGAACACTGGGAATCTGAGCAGCCCTCGAGGATCCCAAGGGACCAATGAGCCACACGTGCTGCTGGGCCTGGAGCCATGGGCACTAGGAATCACAGGGGAGTGGGCCTGAGGGAGAAGAGTGATTTGTAAACAGAAAGAACCAGGGGTGCTGAGCACAGGTGGGGGACAGGCCTGTGAGACTCGTCTGCCCAGTCAGAGCACCATATACACGCCAGGAGCATGTCGGTCACCGGCCTCCAGCAAAGGCTGTGCCATAAGTGAGGGTGTTGACCTTCTCTTCCTCCTCCTCTTTGTTTTCAGGGCTGGGGAATAAACCCAGGGCTTCCCACCTGCCAGGCATGATGTTGGCACTAGCACTAGACCTGGCGGGTGCTCATGGCCATCTTGACACTAAGGTGAGGGGGACTCCGGGCCAGGGGTGGAGGATCTGGTGGAGCGCTGGAGGGCCTGGGCCCAGCCATCCCAAGCTGCATATCAACTACCTGTCACTTTGCTGAGCTGAGAGTCTCTCCATGTTTAAGCCCGTCTACCCTGGATTCTGCCTCTTACAAGTAGGAGGCTTGTGGTACCCATTCAGAGATGAGGTGGCCCTAAGATTAGGCAGCGCAGGACAGCAGAGAAAGAGGCAGGACCTCACACGGCAGGAGGGAGGTGCTAGGACATGACAAGCTACTCCCAGACACCCTCCCCATCTGCTTTGCCTTACCCGTTTTTCATGCACCATGCTGTGGGGACAGGTTTTGGGCGACACAGTGAGTGTCACCGTCTCATTCAGGGAGGTGAAGGTGACTGTGATGGAATCCTGCCCCAGCACTGTGAGCTTCATTTGGTCATTCACCTGCGGATGGAGAGACCGGCACTCATGGGACCCCTGCTTCTTCCCCGCCCGCCTGAAGCCACAAACCTCCCTTGGTTTGGGGCTGAAGATTTGAAAGGTCATTCTGGGTGTTGTGCTGGAATCTAGCTTTCGAGGAGAAGAGAGAAGAGCACCAGTGTCTCCTTGGGAATTAACTGGGAAAGCAACCAATGCCTTCATCCCCTGCTCCTTTTCTTGCAGCCCAAGCTTTGAACCAGCTGCCAAAGAAAGCCAGGTGTCAGGCAGGTGAGTCAGCTTGAGCTGCATAGGCTGAACTGGAGACTGGGGCAGGCAGCTTGGATCCCAGGCTGGTGGCTGGGTCTACCTGGGTGCCAGCCAGCTGGGAGACTTGCCTTTGCAGCACATGATAAGTTAGTCAACATGGCAGGAACCCCAGAACGCATCTTCTGGTGGGTGGGCATGGGCGACACACGGCACAAGTGCTCAGCCCTCTCCCTTAAAGTCACGGGATACATCAGCACGGGGAGGGATGCAGAGAGGCTGATTACGTGACAGCACGCAGTACTGGCCAAGGTGGACCCCCTGGGCGGCATGTCCAGCTGGAAACGAGTCAGCAGAGTATACATAATGTGAAAAAAAGGAGACTTCGGCGTCTGGCCGCTTTTGTTATGACTCATAGAAAAGACCTGTTCAGCTCTGGTGAGAGCAGAGGCGAGAGAGGAGCCGGCCAAGCAGGGCTTTTCCTAAGTATTCATAGTAATGGGCCTCGCACCGAACAGAGCATAGAACATCTCCCAGGGTCTCCAGGGGATATTCTTTAAACTTTCCTGCACCTCACAAGGCTCTCTCTGGCTGAGGGGCTTGCACCCTTGAAGCCTCACAGTTGCTGTAGTGAGCAGGGTGGAACCCCACACAGCCCCAGATAAGAGCCCAGGGAGGGCTGGAGAGATGGCTCAGCGGTTAAGGCACTTGCCTCCAGTGCCTAAGGCCGCGGGGTTCAATTCCCCAGGAACCACATAAGCCAGACCCACAAAGTGGTGGCCCTGGTGCATTTTCTCTCTCTCTCTCTCTCTCTCTCTCTCTCTGCTTGAAAACGAATAAATAAAATATTAAAAAAAAAGAACCCAGGGAGAGTGAATTACCCCATTAACAATCCATTCCTAACTGATGCAGAGCTGTCTCCTGTCAGCAGGAAATCCGGTCTCTCAAATCAACCATGAAATGATTGAGAGGCTACCGTTCAAGTGATAAATCTGCTTTAACTGGCTTCATAAAGGCTCCTGCCCCACACGAGCGCACAGAGCAAAGCAGCTCCTGGACCTGCCCCGAGAGCTTGCACTACTCATCACAGTGGCCCTGCCCAAGGCCTCAGAGCAAGACCACGGCATGCACGGTGGCGGGTCTCCCAGTCCTCAGTGTCCTGACCTACAGCTTCCCCAGGACTCTGCTCACAGCTGCAGCACGGGTCCACAGCCACCACCCACTTCCACGCCACGCACTGCCAGCTGGATCAGGTCTCCAGACGCCAGCAAAAGTGATGCTCACTCTTACTCAAGAGAAACTCTACCCACCCGTTTTTCCGGAGAGATGTACAATAGTGCAGCCAAAGCTTGAGCCTTGCAGTGAAACAGGACTCTACGCCAGGCTCTCTCTACCCCAGGGCTCTCTCTACTCCAGGCTGTCTCTACCCCAGGGCTCTCTCTACCCCAGGATGTCTCTACCCCAGGGCTCTCTCTACCCCAGGATGTCTCTACCTCAGGACTGCCTCTTACCAGTTGGGCAAATATAGGGAAATTGCCACCCTCTCTGAGCCTGTGAAAAATAGTAACAGCCTTCTCTGAGGGGGCTGAGCAGCCTTCCTGAGCTAAGACATGTCCAAGGCTCAGCCTGGCGCACCCTGTGCCTTGCTTTCTTCCCTCCGTTGCCCTCAGCAGAGGTGCCCTGCAAGCTCAGTCATGGCTCTTCTTCTGGAGAATTCTGCTGTAGCCTGTCACAGCTAATTCACCCTCCTCCTCAGGCTTGCTCCCTGGACAGGATCCTTGTCACAGGCCCCCAGAGAGATGTGCCTTGGGGTTAAATCAGCACATCTTAAACCATATTGGATGGGGAGGGTGTGGATAAGAACAAGGCATAATATTTATAAAAATGTTAGAAAAAAGCCATTATTTTGTAAATATTAATCTCAAAAGCCCCTCTAGGAAACCTCTCTGCTCATTCTCACAATCCACCATAGAGTCACGGATAATATCCTCTACCTTTACCTATTACAAAAGTCCGTGCATGAACGGCACAGACTTTGTCTACTGAAACTTAAAAATACTGCCAACATCTTTCACGATGCCAGGTCTGTCTCTCCACGAGTCCATCACCGATCTCGCTCTTCTTGTTAAACTCCCATGCAAGGGCTGGAGAGATGGCTCAGTGGTTAAGGCACTTGCCTCCAGTGCCTAAGGCCCCAGGTTCAATTCCCCAGGACCCACATAAGCCAGACCCACAAGGTGGTGACCCTGGTGCGTTCTCTCTCTCTCTCTCTCTCTCTCTCTCTCTCTCTGCTTTAAAATGAATAAATAAAATATTAAAAAAACTCCCATGCAAGACCAGACTTAGCTTCCAGCCCCTGAAAAACTACCAGCTGGCCCTACTTCCAAGTAAAGCTGAGGCAACCCCTAACAGAGTAAACCTCCCACAGATAGCTAACAAATTTAAAAAAATAAAAACAAAAACAAAAAAAGAAAGAAAAAACAAGCAAACAAAAACCCAAAAGCTTGGACGAGTGAACAATGTCAGGTAGATTTTGGGGAGAGCAAGAATTTAAGAATGGGCCAGGCTGGGCGTGGTGGCCCACGCCTTTAATCCCAGCACTCAGGAGGCAGAGGTAGGAGGATCGCTGTGAGTTTGAGGCCCGCCTGAGACTACAGAGTGAATTCCAGGTCAGCCTGGGCTAGAGTGAGACCCTACCTCGAAAAACAAACAAAACAAAAAGAATGGGATGTGAGATGCTTCTATTTCTTGGCTTTAGCTAGATTCAAGCTCCTTACTGCAGCAAAGGAAGGGTTCATGTCTTCGGTCTAACCACGTTTTTTGTGTTTTAGAACAGGAATACCAAACACTCTTGGTGAAAGACAACACAACTAAAGATTCCACAGCACAAAACTTGTGAAGTCAGCCTGCAATCTAAATTACCTGACAAACAGGCAGTCGACAGAGGCCAACCCTGTCTGGTACAACCAAGTCACAGAAATGTTTCTACAGGAACTCTGAAGCAGCTAATTTAACTGTATTCAATGAGGTAAAGGAAAATAGAGTTGTAATGAATTACAAAATGGGAGTTTTCTACAAAAGAACATAAAATGTAAAAATAAGAGAAACTCTAGAACTGAAAACTGAAAATTAAAATTTTCACAGGATTAGTATAAAAAAAAAGGAGATGACAGAAGGAAGCTAGTGAACTTGGGGAAGGGTTGAGATAGGTTGTGATATCTGAAAAGTAAAGAGAAAAAAAATAGACAACAAACCAGCAATAAAATTTGAAATGATATCTATGGAGTAATAAAAGGTCTAAAACACATCTGCTTTCGAGTCTCAGAAGAAAAGCAGGAAGAGAATAGAACACAGTATCTTTTATTATGATTTAGGAGACCTCCAAAATTTGGTGAAATAAATTTATATACATTTACACATTTTAAAAGCTCAATAAGAGTAGAATAGATCATACCTAGATTCACCATCAAACTGAGTAAACCAAAGAGAAAACTTAAAAGCAGTAACCAGAGGTGGGCTAGGGGGCAAGCAGGGAACAGAGAGCTGGGTAACTAGGAATATCTGGGCAATTACAGACTTTTCCTCATGAACTATGGAGGACAGGCATGGTGTAACAATATGATCAAAAGAAAGCCAACCTGGAATTTCACATCCAGCAAAAAATCATTTAATAAAGAAACTTAATTTTTGCATGTGGGTATGTGTTTGTGTATCTGTGCATGCATATATGTAAGTGTGGATGTGTAAGCACATGGAGATCAGAGGAAAACCTTGGTATTTTTCTCATTTGCTTTTTTTTGTTTGTTTTTCTTTTTCTTTTTATTGTCCATAATGAGTTACATTGTTTAGTGGGCCAACCATGAGTTGTTATCCCCAATTCCCCGTTGCCCCCCCTTCCCCATCCCAGTCAGCTGGATATCCTCCTCTGTGGGCCGTCTGTATCAGTCTTTGTAGTAGGGGACCATGAATAGCTCATTCTTCTCACTTGCTTTCTGCCATATTTTTAAAAAATTTATTTATTTATTATTTGCAAGCAGAGAGGGAGGGAGAGAAGACAGACAGAATAGGTGCACCAGCCTCCTGCAGCTGCAAACCAATTCCAGATGAAATACACTACTTTGTGCATCTGGCTTTACGTGGGTACTGGGGAATCAAACCCAGGTTGCAGGCAAGTGCCTTCACTATTGAGCCATCTTTCCAGCCCCTCTGCCATAGTTTTTGAGACAGGGTCTCTCACTGGACCTGGAGCTTATGGATTCAGCTATACTAGCTAACCGGCAAACCCAGGGATCCTCCTGTGCCTGCCTTCCCGGTGCTGGGATTACCAGCACGTGCCACAACGCTTGGCTTTTACATGCCGAAGAGCCAACTCAGGTCCTCATGGCTTTGACAGCAAGTCCTTACCCATTAAGCCATATCCCAGTGCCATAAAGAGACTTTTCGCTGACAGACAGCAGAATTTGCTGTTAGCAGATCTGCACTTAAAGAAACACCAAAGGAAGTTCTTCAAGTTGAAGAGAAATGAAGTCAGAGGGGAACTTGGTTTTAGGGAGAGTTGTGGAGGACATTAGATATAGTTAGTTGTCAGAGTGCTTTCTATACACATAAAAATGACTCTTTGGGCTGGGGATATAGCTCAGTGGTAGAGTGCCTGTATAGCATGTATAAGGACCCGAGTTCAATTCCTAGTGCTGGAAAAAAAGAAAGAAGCAAAGGGTCAACATTTGAGTAAGAGTTGGTTAAAGGCAGCGTGTGAACTGTTCAGCCTGATAGTCAGCTCCTCTCACCTCACCCTGCATCCATATTGCTTTGCCCCAGCACCCACAGGAAGCATGGCTGGACTCCGGAAGATGACAAGCTCAGAGCCAACATGAAATCTTTACGTGCTCTGCTCTTTCTTCTTCGCTGTGTCTGTGTGAATCACACACAGTCATGGGCATCTTTTTCTCCAGTCACTCCTGACTGTATGGACCTCTGTTGTGCATCTCCTGGGTTATAGCAGTGAACTAAAATATAAAGCTAACTAGCTGGTGGAACACACTTGTAATCTCAATATCTAGGAGGCTGGGGCAGGAAGATCCTGAGTTCAATCCCAGCCTGGGCTACAGAGCAAGACCCTGTCTCAAAAATGCTTTTATGATTGATAGATTTTAACACAGGAGCTAAAGATAAAACAATCAGAAGGTACAGCTACTAACTACTATAAATATTTCTTCATAAAATAAAGATATCTTAAGTTGCAATGATATTAAATATTAAACAGTAAGGATACTGTCATAAAGGGTCAGCTTAGCAGCCAACATTTGGTCTAAGCTGGTAATTCAGTTACTTTCTTGTTGCTGGGACAAATACCCAACCAGAAGTAACTTACGGGAGGAAAGAGTTTCTTCCAGGCTTACAGATTCCAGGGGAAGCTTCATCATGGCGGAAAACGCTGGCTTACTTCATCACACACCCATAGCAGAGAGACAGAAGCTAGCACCAGCAAGCATGAGCTGACTTAAAACACACGCTAGGGATGGACTCGAAATCCAACCCCAGTGACACACCTCCTCCAGCAGGGTCTGCCTGCTGGAGATGAAGTAAGAAGCTTAATCAAAAATACCTGAGGCTAGGAGGTTATTTATATTCAAATCCCACATTCCACCCTGGCCCTCATCGACTTGTGACCATTTCACAGTACAAACTGTATTCAGTCCAACTTCAAAGGTCTCCATAACCTTTACCAACTTTAACACTCTTCAAAAGTCCGAAATCTCACCCGAGATACAAGGACCGTTTCTTAACTGTGAGCCCTGTAAAATCAAAACACAAATTGCATATATCCAACACTTGGTGGCAGAGAGTAGACATTCCCCTTGCACAAGGAAGGCATAACAAGAAGAGAATGGACCAATGTAACAATCAATAACCACCAGGAAAACATCACACATCTGCAGTTACAAGTCTGACATCTGTAACCAGTGACAAAGTCTCTGGGTTTCCAATTCTACCCCTCCAGGTGGGCTGCTCACAGTCCGGGGAAAACTCCATTCCAAGTTGGAAGCGCTCTTTGTCAGCCATCCCAGAGTGCTGGCATCTCCAAACTCTTGGGTCTCTATTGCAACCCATGATTCATCTTCATTGCTCCATCCAATGTCCTCTCTAGAGTTTCAACACTGCCTCACACGGACACACGTCCGTGGCTCTCGGGACCATGTGCACTTCATGATCAGCTCACCTGTGTTGTTCATGTTTCCAAAACCAGTTCCAGGTTTGGGAGGCTACAGCCCAATCTGTAAACCCAGGGGTGACTCGGAAGAGCAGGATAACCCTTCACCATTCTTCCTTCAAGACCCTTCCTACCAGCTTGAGTCTTCCATGGAAGGTCGCACTCTTAGGTATCTCTTCCACTGTCCCAATGCAAAGGAGTTGGACCACCTTTAAGGGTGGAATCACCTTAACTATTACAGTTTAAGTAACCTCAAACCAGTCTCTGTGTAGCTAACTTTAAACTTGCTTACACTTCTCTCTGTGGCAAATTTACATCTTTCATATCTTTCTGTTCATACTTCACCACGCACACCAGTCCATTACTTTTTAAAATTTGACTTTGCTCAAAATTTTCAGGACTCGGGCAGAATGTAGCCAGCCTTTCCACCAGAAGCCTAGGTCCAACAACGATCTTTCCTTCCTCTTTGAAACTTCACAAGCCAAGCCTTCACAGTGCACAGTTCTCTCTGCAGTTTGCATTTTCAAATTCTCACTAGAATAGTCCATCAAGCTCTGCTCACAGCACTGCGAGGCTTCTCCAGTCCAAAGCACCAAATCCTTTCATAATCCTCCTACAAACACATTCCAAAAGATCAAAACCACATGGTCCAACTCATCTCAGTAACAACTCCATTTCTTGATACCAATTTGCTATTGCAGATACCTTCTTGATGCTAGGGCAAACACCCAGTCAGGAGTGGGAGGAAAAGGCTTATTTTGAGCGTACAGATTCTAGAGGAAGTATTATCATGTTGGAAGAAGCTGGCTTACTTCATCATACAGCCAGAGCAGAGAGACAAAAGCCAGCACCAGCAAACATGAGCTGACTCAGGACACACCCTAGGGATAGACACACCTCCTCCAGCAGGGTCTGCCTTCTGGATACTAAGGAAATTTGATCAAAAATACTTGAGGATGGGCTGGAGAGGTGGCTAAGTGGCTAAGGGCACAGGCTTGCAAAGCCTGATGACCTGGGTTTGATTCCCCATACCCACATAAAACCAGATGCACAAAGTAGTGCATACATCTGGATTTCATTTGCAGTGGCAAGAGTCCCTGATGTTCTCTCTCTCTCTCTCTCTCTCTCTCTCTCTCTCTCTCTCTCTCTCTCTCTCTCTCTCTGCTTGCAAATGAATAAATAAAAATATTTTAAAATCGGAGGCTATGGGGTCACTTACATTCAAATAACCATGGCTGGTAAAAATCACACTTGAGCCAAGCCTGGACTACTGTCCAATAACTTTGGATCTCTGAATGAGATCACAAGTTCCCTGAGGGCAGGGTATCCCTTTTCTTTTGGATGCTGAGCAGCCTGTGGAAGCCAGCCACCCCGCCCGTGCTGCCCTCACCTACCTTGTAGTCCAGGGAGAGCAAAGTTTCCACTTTGGAAGTCCAGCTCCACTTGTGGACTGTGTAGCCCTTGTGGTCATGGGTGACTCCGCCTTCCTCATCCATGACCAAGACTAATGGACAGCTGGGAGACACACAGAAGCAGGACGCTGTGACTCAGGCCTCTGAAAGAAGCCCTCCTACGTACAGGCTACATAAGCAGGCAGGGCAAAGAGTGTCTCCTCCAAGCGAGAGGAGTGTGGCGTCTTGCAGGTCAAAGACCCCTTAACACCTACTGATACTGGTGGGCGAGTTTGCAGGGAGGGGCTAGTCTGAGAGAGATCCTGCAATCTCAGGGAAAACCCAAGAGGGGAAGAACTAGCATGTGTTCTGAAGCCTAGAAACCTGGGCATACAGGATATCAAGTGTCAAAATGGGAACTGGAACCTTTATAACACAAAAGGCAGCCATTCCTTTCCAGAACAGCTCATGAAAAGCTCGATAAAATCCATCTTTGGCTTGTAAGAACATGTGCTTCTCTGAAGGGACCCAACAGGTGATGGTTAATCTTAATTGTCAACCAGACTGAAATGTCTAGAGATTAGCAAGGCGTACCTCTAGGTGTCTCTGATGATTATTGGATCTTGAGGACTCTGCCATAATCAATAGGACAATCTCTTGCTAAGATTCATAATATGCAGGCATTGCTGGGAGGTGGGGCCTAGCTGGAGGAAGAAGATCACTGGGCGTGTGTCCTTCAGGGATCTAGCTTTCTCTGACCCGTCCCTGTCTGTTCCTTTCTCTGCTTCCTGGCCACTGTGATATGGACTTCTCGGGTCCACTAGGCCATGATTGACTCGCCCCTCTGAAACTGAATCAAAATCAGTCTTTCCTTCTTTAAGTTGTTCATATCAGATACTCCGTCACAGTGATGGGAAAGTAACTGATATGCCTCAGAACTGGTGTCCACTCCTAGCACATGATTCTTCCAGGGTGGGGGCTGGGGATGGGACTCAATGGCAGAGCACTTGGCTAGCCTGCCTGAGGCCTTGGGTTGCATCCTAGAACTGCAAAAAAAAGAAAAAGAAAAACCGACAAGTCCTTGTGAATCTGACCAAGAATCAAGATCTTAGTGTTCTGACATACCACTTGGGGGACTTAGGCATTTCTTCTCACTGGAGAATAACACAGACCCAAGGCACCTGCAGGCACTGCCCCACTGCCTCCCCAGGCCCCTCACTTACTAGAGAGCTTTAGTCACCACCTCACCCCCAGTTACTTCAAGAGACATTCCAGGGCTAGACTTCCCTTGACTCACTTACCAGGTCTTCATGTTGTAGTGAACACAGGCCTGGCCTTCAGCATTGAAAAGGGCCAGGAAGGAGGAGCTGGGCAGGTCATTAAAGAGGCAGGTGATGGGTCTCCCTCTGCAGCAGGTGGGAATCTGAAATATGGCAATGTTTCCAGAGGGATAGCTGGCAAAAATGGTCAAGTAGAACTAACAGAAAACTCTCCAGGATCCATTCTCAGGCTCCCCAAAGGAGCAAGTCTCCACGTCACAGTGTCTGTCATTTGGCATACCACTGGCCTACGAAGACCCTGCCTGCGCCTTGCGTACGTAACAAAGAACGATGAAGCCCAACAATGTCCAGGCATTTTCCTGAACCTTGCTTTCCATATCATCTCCCAAATCAGTAGGTTTTCCTTGAGTCTGATGGGGGAGACATAAGACTCGCAGTGCTACAAGTAAAAATAAGAATTTGGGATGGAGAGATTGCTCAGTGGTTAAGGTGCTTGCCTGCAAAGTCCGACAACCTGAGTTCAATTCCCCAGTCCCCATGTAAAGCCAGATGCACAGAGTGGCACATGTATCTGGAGTTGGTTTGCAGTGGCTGGAGGCCCTGGGGTGCTTCCTGTTCTATGTGTATCTCTTTTCTCTATCTCTCTCTGTTACAAATAAACAAATTAAAGTTGAAATTTAAAAACCTTGCAAAAACAAGAATAAACCAGATGTAGTTATTCCTGCAATCCCAGTTCCCAGAAGGTTGGGACAGGAGAGGTAGCGTGAATTTCAGGCCACCTTTGGCTATAAAGTGAGGGTCAGAGCAAATCATAGTGTGAGAGCCTGTCTTACTCCCCCACTCCACGAAATTACACCTTCAGGGAGCTGTGGAAGATACCAATCTTATCAACACATGAAGAAATAATGGCTGAAAAAAAGAGACTTAAAAGTTTTCAGACCCTGAAAAGATAGTGTAACAGTACTCCTAATCACACGGAAATTTAAAAAGTGATGAGAGCAACTTGAATAATTATCTACCAAAAAGCTAAATAACCTAGATGAAACAAAGCCATGAGAACACGTCAATAAATAAAAGGACAAAAATGACACATGAAAGATATAGCATAGACTTAGGCGTTAGAGCTTGAACTGTAAAACTCCTAGAAAGAACACTGGGCTAACTCTTCGTCTTAAATTCAAAACAAAAGCATAAGCTGCCAGGTGTGGTGGCGCATGCCTCTAATTCCCGCACTTGAGAGGCAGATATAAGAGAATGGCCATGAGTTCAAGGTCAGCCTGAGACCACACAGTGAATTATAGGTCAGCCTGGGCTAAAGCAAGAAGACTCTACCTTGAAAAACAAACAAAAACAATTTAAAAAGCATCAGCAACGAAAGAAAAAATGGACTTCATCAGAACTTATAAAGGTTTAGGGTTAAGAGAATAGTTTGTGGTAAGATGTGTGCTCCAGCATATTGGAGGCCCTGGTTTAAGTCTCAGCAATCCCCTTCCTTACCAAAAGCTCTACATCAAATAATGTCACCAAGAGAGACACGAGACGCGTTACTGTAGGGGAAAATCTTTTCAGGTCATTTGTTTGTTAAGGGTGTTTCGACAGTTTATACTAAACAGGATTTATAATTACCTAGGAGCAATTACCTAGTTTAGGTGAATTTCTGGGCATGCCTGGGGGATTCTCTTGTTTAGGTTGAGGTGGGAAGACCCACCTTAACCGTGGCTGGAGGTGAGGGGTTCTGGACTGCACGCAAGGGAGAGCTGGCAGAATGCTGCATTTATCACTCTCCACTGCTCACTGTGGACTGAAGCTGCCTTGGGCTCCTGCCACCATGCTTCCCCTGTCATGATCGACTGACCTCCAACTGTAAACTGAAGGAAACCCTTCCTCAAACTGCTCTTTATCAGGTATTTTGTATCCGCATGTGAAGTTAACTAATAAGGGCTAGAATCTATAATGCAGAAAGAACCCCTACAGCTCATTAAAAAGGAACAACAACTCAATCAGGACATGAGCAAAGGATTTAAAGACACATTTCCCTAAAGATCCCCTCAAAAGAAGCAAGTGGAAAGGTGCCCTACACTCTTCATTAGGTCAACAAGCGTCCAAGCCTCGGTGGGCACTTGCTCACACCCACTGGAGAGAATGGAATGAATACTGGGCCAGTTCTCAAGTCTGATGCCAGAAAGTTAAAATCAGCTATGCCTTGGAATTTTTGGCCATTCCAAAGAAAGATACTTCACTTTTACCCCTGAGCTTTGCCAACCGTTCTCAATGAAAATAGTCACTGACTAACCCCAGCATTCACAGAAGCCATGAGGTAAATGTGATCACAGAATTTTCACTCAAGAGGAATCAAAGTTCACATAGACACCTTGGCCGTTTAACGCAGTGACACAGAATATTCTCCTTAAGATCACTGGGTCCAACTTCCACATAGTATAACCAAAAAAACAATGAAGCAGGACAGTAATATCATGGAGGATCCATAGGGAACCCTTCAGAGAATGACAGGATGAACAAGGGACCCACAGCCACAGCCATTCAATCAACACAGGATAAGCCAGTGAGACAGAAACCAATGATTCTCGACACAAAAACCCCTAAGCTCACAACATTAAAGCAGCCTTAATACTCACCCACCACGACTCAGGGAACTGAGCGGAAGAGGGGGCGGAAAGATTGTGAGAGCCATTGGGGGGGAGAATATCAGAGGCATGGCACCCCTCAGTAACAACACACTCGGGTCATGAGAACCCGGCTGAAGACTGGGCTATCCATGGTCCCCTACCACAAAGACTGAACCAGATGACCCACGGAGGAGGATATCCAGCTGACTGGGGATGGGGAAGGGGGGCAATGGGGAATTGGAGATAACAACTCATTTTTGGCCCACTAAACAATGTAACTCATTATGGACAATAAAAAAATACTTAAAACAAAACAAA
>PVHP010014031.1:0-30922 GCA_004024765.1 Zapus hudsonius | reverse complement strand
GTCATTAGGCTTGGCAGACAGGTACCTTAACCGCTAAGCCATTTCTCCAGCCCAGGTTTCCTAGTTCTGTGAAGAATGTCATTGGAATTTTGATGGAAATTTTATTGTTATTTTAATGTAACAAGTTTTACATTATTTTCTCTGCCCGTCTAGGAACATGGAAAGTCTTTCCATTGTTTACATTGTCTAGTGCCTTCTTCATTTATTTTTTCTTCAGTGTTTTCAAGTTTCCTTTGCAGGGGTTTTCATTGAAGGTTTATTCCAAGGTATTTGTATTAATTCAAAATTTTTAAATCTTCTGAAATAACAGTTTTACAGAGTATAAAGTGATTATCACTCTGGTTTAATTCTTTTTTTATAATTTATTTATTTGAGAGAAAGAGAATGGGTGCACCAGGGCCTCCATCTACTGCAAATGAACTCCAGATGCATGCGCCCTCTTGTGCATCTGGCTTTTATGTGGACACTGGGGACTCAAGCTCTGGTCCTTCTGCATTGCAGGCAAACACCTTAACCACTAAGCCATCTCTTCAGCCCATTCTGGTTTAATTCTTCACCAAGCACTCATGTGTGTTTGGCTGTGTGGGAGTCAGAATTAAGTCTTTATTCTTATTTTCTTTATGAAAGGATTCCAAAACTTCAGCAAGACTTGAATATTTGAACTTTTGAAAACATTCTCAGTGACCTCTGACACAGGAAGTGGATATGGAGTGACTCAGCAGGGCATCTCACTGGTAGAAGAATGACTGTCCATCATGGTTTCCTAGCCTGCCCTCGCCCTCCAATCTGCTGACTGAAGGCTTTCTGCTTGCTGTTCCTTCCCGAGTCCATAAAGTGTGACCACAACTACTGTAAGATTTACTTATATGGATTTCAGAAAAAGACTCTCCCTTCTTTCCAAATCCAACCATGAGGATGGACAGTGTTCCAAAGTTTCTCTTTAGCAGTCCTCCGCTAAGTGTCTCTATTTACAATTTCAGTTTAATTTTAGAACCCTCTAGAAATGGTGATTACATTCTTTATGCTTAGCTCAACAGAAGAGAGACAAACTGGGTTATTAATACCTCATTATTTATGGTTAGCATAAACACAGGAATTGTAATTTCAAGCCAGTTTGTGAATCATCTCAGAGATTTTATCTAAGCACTTCATGTCATGAGGGATGTCACCACCTTGAAATTCACTGTCACTTGGCATTCCCTGCTGGCCAATGCACTGAAATCCAAAGGACATGAACCTGGAAAACTTTGTGTAATACAGCAACTCAGAAACATTACCTATGAAATTCCCTGTCATTTTACTTGATTCTTTCTGACACACTGAGTCCATGTGTACTCTAAGTGAAAAGAGTACAAAATTAAATGCATATAAAGAAACATTTGATTCACTGTAGAGACTTTGTAAAATCACTGGGTGGTAATGGAGTTTGTCCATTGATTGGTGGAGATTATACTGTAGTCTATAATGTTCTTTGTAAGAAAAAACTATCCTATGTTTTGGAAAATTCAAAATAATCTAAAATGCTATTTTGTTTTTCTTCAGGGCAAGGATGGGTTATCTAAGTGAATTCTGATATTAATTTTATGTTCTCTCCAAAGTGCCTCAGTATTACTGCCCTGGTGTGTTTAGTCTAACTGGAATCAAATAGTTTATTTTATGCAACTTTCAATTGGAGTTATATTTTTCAGCTCAGGATAATAATATATGTGGAATTATTCCTTAAAAAAAATCTTTGCCTAGAGACATATTGTATGCTGAAAGCTGTATCTGATCTCCGTGTCTATGATGGGATAGATTCGTCCAAGAACTTTGTTAGTCACAATGAGTCTGGTTTTTCCAAAGTACATATCATGATGTCAAAATCCTATGAGGGCCAGGGAGATGGCTCAGTGGGTATAGTGCTTGAAATGAAAATGTAGTAAGCTCTTTTCCTGGCTTCTCCACTTGCTCTCACCCTCATTAGGTGTAATCTGAATTCCCTCCAAGGGGATCTTGGTCCCAGGCCCCACTCAGCTGGTTTCCCACTCTGGATCTGCCTCTTGGGTGCTGTCACTTGTCCCGAGCCTCTCTCCAGGGGACGGCCAATGCCAATTGTGTTCCCCTCCTTTAAGCTCTCTGTTTGACCACAGCTTTGCTCCAGTCTGATTTTCCTCTCTAAGCCCCAGTTTCCCTAATCTTCCATGTGGTCCCCAGCTTCAGTCTGGCCTCTGTCTCTCCCTCAGTTTCCTTAGCCTTCCCTACCCAGTCCCTGAAGGGAAGATACAGCTCTATCTGAGCCTAGGAAATTGTTGTCACACAGAATCTTAGCCGGGATAACACCTCAAAAGCACCTGGGAGGATATTTTACACATCTGAAGGATCCTATCTCTTATAAGCCCCTTTTGAAAAGAGCTTAACACCCCAACCCAATCCACATTTATATGACTCTGGATAGACTGCCACTTAGGGAATCTCTTACCCAGGAAGAACTTGAACTCTGAAGCCCATATCACACCAAAGGTCTTTTGAATACACTCATAGAAGCTATGAGTCACAGGGACATGACTTCAGACCCCATAGAAGTCTGTCCACTCTGCACTCCTTGCTGAATAAAGAAATCCTTGTCTGAGTTTGAGTCCGCTGTACCTTCTGCCTCAATTTCCTTATAATCCCCAGCTTCAGTCTGGCCTCCCTCTCTAAGCCTCAGTTTCCCTAGTCTTCCATCTGGTTTCACTGTCTGAGCCTTAGTTTCTCCCTAATTTCCACTCTTCTGAAATGTGATTTCCACAAAAAAAAAAAAAAAAAAATCTAGTCTTTCTTTTCATGTCCTAATTCCCTTTAAGTAAACTCTACAAGTTGTGATTTCTCCCTAAATAAACTCAATAATTCATTTAAAAAAGGGTGAGAAGCTCAGTTCACATCCTAAGAGCCAGGTAAAGCTGGGCATTCTAACACAATGATCTAGAATTAGAATGCCTACAGATAGAGGGGAGGTAGAGCTTTGAGAATCTCCCCAAAGCTCGAAAGCCAGCTAGCCTGAATGAGAGACCCTTCCTCAGACCAGATTAAGGGTGAGGACTGACATACAAAGTTATCCTCTGTCTTCCACACATACCCACCCATGACATCCATGCCATAATGCACACACACACACACACACACACACACACACACACACACACACTCACTAATGTTATGCTGGCCCAGTGTGATTGGGTGGAGCATTGCTACAAAGTGTTATATCTACTTTCACTGAAGAAGAAATTTCAAAATTTATTTAACATTGGGATACACAGTGTTCCATCCTAAGTAAACACACAAAGAAATGAAAAAGTGTAGACATTTTTTATGACCTATCTCTCACACTTCTCTGTATCTACTACCAACTATCTATTGTAGTGTTTCATTATGAGCCACACACTTCCATAACATTTCAGTTAACTCATGGGCAAGGACTCACAGTGGGGAAAAAGACTCTTTTTCTGGCCTAAAGGAGAAAGACCTACGTTAGCGTAATTTCTTTTTTTAATAGCTAAAGCCACAATATTGTGAGTCATGAAAGTGAGAGAAACATGCTCCGCAAATGTCTTGGTTTGATCCAGGTGTCCCCCACAAACAAATGAATGTGTTCTCAGTGATTGATCCTCAGCTGACTGCAGTCTGGGAATTAAAACCTCGCTAGAGCTGTGTTGTTGGGTGCAGGCTTATGGTGTTATAAGCCAGCTTCCCCTTGCCAGTATTTGGCACACCTTCCTGCCGCTGTTTGCAGTGCTGTGGCGGAGGTGATGTCCACCCCTCTGCTCATGCCATCATTTTCCCTGCCAGGTTGGAGTCTCCCCTCGAGTCCATAAGCCAAATTCCTCCACAAGCCACTTTTGTTTGGGTTCTTTCTGCGCAGCAACTAGAAAGCTGACCACAACAGCTAATCTGGGTGGAGTCCCTTCAACCTTTCCTGAAACAATTAGGAAATGCTTTCTGCTAAGAAAAAGATATCTTATTTCTGGGAAAGCAGTGGCTAGCTTTGTAAATAGCTGAACAGGAGCAACCAGAGAGCGAGGAATGAGCAAAATACAAATTTTGCTTTACTAGTCAGTGTACGTAGCAGGTGCAATGGAATTTTCTCATTATTTTGGAAAACCCATTTGGTGTTTCATGGAAGCCAGCACACATCTATCTTTCACTATTTTAAAGTGTACATGTCTGCCACTTTCAAAGATGCCCAAAGGATCAGGAATTATTTCATTGTTCTCGGTTTCCTTTAGGCCCTCCAATCCCATGACATAGGTTCTATTTTTCTCCCTAAAGACTTCCTTTGATTGCTACCTTCAAGCAGAGAGGAACTCTCTCACGCAGTGTGAAACACAGTGGCAGTTACTGTACTTCAGTGACATCTCGGAGACTAGAGTGATGAAAGCAGGACCAGGCAGGACTTGAGTGGGCTTCCTTGAAAACTTCTGAAAACTGTCAGACTGGAAGTGCAATCATCCCCTAATGACTGCAGCAGTCATGACCGGCCATTCTGTTCTACTGTGTTCCGATGAGAATTGTAAAAGTCTTCATGGAAATCCAAGTTGCAATACCTAAAATACTCTAAGAGATAGTGCTGCACTTACCTTCGTGTTGCTGGGACAAGCACCTGACTGAAAGCAGCTGATGGGGAAATGATTTATTTATGGCTTGCACACAGGGGAAGCTCCATGATGGCAGGGAAAGCATGGCATGAGCAGAGGCTGGGCCACAGCAGGTGGACAACACCAGCAGGAGAAGGAGCTGTATTCTAGAAAGGGGAGCTGTGTATACCGTCTCTAAATCCACCCCTAAGAGCACACTTCCTGCAGCAAGGCTCCATCTCTCAAATTGCCATGAGCTAGGTAGGGCTCAGGCATTCAGAACACACGAGTTTATGGGGTACATCTGATTTGAACCGCCAAAGATTAAAAATAACAAGGAAAAACTTGAACCTCCAAAGCAGGTTTATGTTATAAATTCCAAGAAAGTAAGTCTGTGGTAGTTTAAATAACGTCCCCCCAATAGATTCAAAAGTATATTATAAATGTAAATTGTCTCCAGCCAGTTCTGGCTGGAGGAAGTGTGTCACCTTTGCCAGATCCTAGGGTGGTTCAGCCCTAAGGTGTTTCTGGGGTGGGTCTGGAATTCTAGCTATACATATGCAAAGAGCAGTCTGAGCTCAAGCCTGGAGTTCCTTTTATTTTGCTAGTTTAGAGTGTGCTTCCTTGAGGTGCTGGTGGTGGGCTTCTGTCTCTGTCTTTTCTTGGATCCATGAAAGGGGGCCAGCCTTTTTCCTTAATGTCCCCTGGGTCTGTTACTTCAGTAAATACTTTCCTCCCCAAATCATGCCTGGTTTGGAGATTCATCCCAGCAGTGTGGGGCTGACTATGACAAAGTCCCTGTCTAGAACAAGTGATTCAATACAACTGTAATGCTGGGAATGTGTCATTATCTGCATTGTCCAATAGCATAGACTCTCCATGTGTGGCTAATGGATGCTTATGATTATCTCAGTCAGAGAGTGCACTTGGGTCTCTCAGCCAGATGCTTGCACCAATTTTTGCATCTTGTTTATGTGAATGGCTTGGGACTTGAACCTGGGCTGACAAGCTTTGTAAGAAAGTGCCTCCAACCACTAATCCATCTCTTCAGCCACCTCTTTTAGTTTTTGTTTATTCATTTACTTACTTTTTTTTGAGATAGATTCTTGCTATGTAGCCCAGATTGGCCTTGAACTGATGATACTCTTTGTTCTGCCTTATCAGTGCTGAGATTACTGAACCAACGTGCTTAGCACAAGAATTGAGGCTTGAACTTCATTTTGTTTTAACTGATTAAACTGATAACTGTAACTATTTCAAGTGCTAACAAGCTACTATGCTAGTTAGGGAAGTTCTATTATCTTCTTTTGTGAAATTTTAAGTCACAAATACCTCTGCATGATGATAATATTTAGCATGGAAGAAAAATGCATTTTATATTATATATTTTATATTTTTTACACAAAACAGAATAACAAACTATAAGAACTAAAAGAGGAAAATTTCTAGTCAAATATATGTATTCTAAAATTACATTTGAAAAATAAAATAAAATTACATTTGATATTACACTCTAGTATTTAAAATAATTTTCCCATTGATGGGGTATTTTTATTCAAAAGATTGTAGCAGCAAGCATGTAAATATGACTATGGAAATATTAAACACTTTCAAATGGAAACTATATTCATTGAATTAGAGCATATTTTTGGAAAGTTATCTTAAGATGTAATTAATATTTTATAAAGTCTAATTATTTTTGTACATTCAACATGTTTATTATATTTACAGAATTGTCTGACCATCATCATAACTTATTTCAGAACACTTTCATCATCCTCAAAGCAAATATGGGGCTGGAGAGATGGCTCAGCAGTTAAAGGCAATTACTTGCAAAGCCCGATGCCCTGGGTTCCTTTCCACATAAAGCCAGATGCATGAAGTGGCACCTGTGTCTGGAGTTTGTTTGTAGTGGCAAGGGGCCCTGGAGTGCTCATTCTTACTCTCTGTCTTGTTTTCTCTCTCAAATAAATAAATAAATATTTTAAAAACGCAACATACATCTATTTGTAACTACACTCCATTTCTCTGAAGTCTGCCTTCTGTCTCTATAGACCTCCCTTCCCTAAACACTTCTTATAAGAGGGAATCATACAATATGTAATATTTTGTGATTTCTGCTAAGAGACTAAGTTGTTTACTGAAGTGGTCTATTTCCTGCTCAAGAATATTGTGAAAATGGATATAATACCAAAAGCAATTCATCGATTTAATACAATCGCAATCAAAATTCCAATGCCATTCTTCACTGAAATAGAAAAAAAAAAAATTCAAAGAAATTCATCAGGAATTACAAAAACCCTTGGATAGCAAAATAAATAAATAAATAAATAAATAAATAAACAAAAAACAAACAAAAAGCCTATAAGCCTGAAGCTATCACAATACCCAATTTTAAGATATATTATAGAACCATAGTAACAAAAACTGCATGGTACTGGAACAAAAACTGACATGTAGGTCAATAGGCAGAATAGAAGCTCAAGATATAAACCCAGGCAGCTACAACCATCTGATTTTTTGACACAATAATATAAATAATCACTGGAGAAAAGATAGTCTCTTTAACAAATGGTGCTAGAAAAACTAGATATCTGAATGTAGAAGAATGAAACTCTATCTTTACCTCTCCCCATGCACAAAAATCAATTATAAGTGAATCAAAGACCTTAACCTCAGACCTTGGATTCTGAAACTGCTAGAGAAAAAAGTAGGGGAAATACTTCAACATCTATTCATAGTCAAGGACTTTCTGAATAGAACTCTCCGCACTCAGGAAATAAAGTTAAGAATCAACCAATAGGACCTATGAAATTAAAAAGCTTTTTACAGAAAAGGACACTGTTGATCAAACAAAGAGGCAAGTTATCTATACATCTCCTAGAGGATTAATACCTAGGATACACACACACAAAAAAAAAACAAACTCAAAACACCAAGTTACAAATCAAAGAACCCAATCAAAAATGGCTTGTAGAACAAAATAGAGAGTTCTCAAAAGAACAAATTACAAGTGGCTCACAAGTATTTTGTAAAATGTTTCAATATTCCTAGTCACAAGGAAATGAAAAGTAAAACAACTTTCAGATTCCATTTCATTCTAGTCAGAATGGCTATCATCAAGGAATCAAATGATATATGCTCACCAGGGTGTGGAAAAAGAAAGAACTCATCTATGTTGGGTAAAAATGGAAACTGGTAGAGCCATTAAGGAAATCATTGTGGAAGCTTCTGAGACAACTGAAAATAGACTTACCCAGCTATTACACTCCTGGGCATGTACTCTCAGAACTCTGTATTTTACTAAACAGATACTTGCTCATCGATATTTATTGCTTCTCTATTCATAATCACTAGGAAATGGAATCAGCCTAGATGCCCATCAACAGATGAATGGATAATGAAGATTCGATACATATACAAAGTGGAGTTTTTATTCAGCTGTACAAAAATGAAATTATAAAATTTGCAGGGCAATGGATGGATCTGGAAAAGATTATATTAGAGGCAACCCAGGCTGAAAAAAGTCAAACACATGTTCTCTCTCATATGTAGATCCTAGCTTCAAATTTTGAGATTTGCATGTGAGTTGGAGTAGGAGCCAGCAGTATAGGCCAGAAGCTAGGAAGAGATCATGAGGGAGGGAGGAGAGGGGATGGTATAGGAGACATGTAAGTAGAGGGGTGGAATCCTGGCGATGGAGTGGTCTTACTGGGATCAAGAGAGGGAGATGGAGGAGATGGTATGAATAAACCATGTGGAAACCTACTTTAAAGTGAAAACTTTGAAAGGAATACACTGTGAGGGTTAATAATGGACTCCCAGAATACTGTTCCTGGAAAACTCTATTGTCATAGAAGGGATATTGTGCAGTGAGTCAGGAATGTCTCTGAGGTCCTTATACTAAGCAGGCTATTTCCAAGGCTTTTGGTTGCCCATCAGAACTAGATGATAAGATCCTATGGCTGAAGATATTACATGTTTTGTTCGCAGAACACTGAAAATTCAAATTAGAACTGAGTTAGAAACTTCCTCCCAGCTAACTAACTCTCATGGTATGAGAAAGTGCAGCCTGCTGGGAGCAAGAAGTCATCAACACACTTAATCATCACTGGAGACTGCAAGCTATATTGACTAGTCATCCAGGTTATATGTGTCCACTAGTGCAATAGTGCATGTCTGTGATGGAGGTAAACAAATGTTCTCAAGTTGGAATTGAGGCCTCTTCCTCTTAGGGAATTCAGGCCTGGTACTGAAAACCTAGTCAAAAGTCTATTGCTAGGAAGACCATACACCCTATTGGGGAACTACTAATATTGTTTAGCTAGATGGATATTTCATATGCACCAAATTACCCTCTAAATATTTATGTTTATGCCTGTGTGTTAGTACTGCTCTCATTTTGGTGAGAGAAGCTTTTCTTTTCAGATGTTAGTGACCAAACTCATCAATGTGCTGAGAAGTGAGTGTAATGTGTTCAGCACTGAGACATCTCTATCACACCCTCTAAGGTTCAGGGACCATTGCAGAAAAGGCAGCAGAAAGAATGTAAGAACCAAAGGAAGGGGCGGAGTGCTTTGAAACACTGCTTTCCAGACACACTGTCAGTGCATTCATGACCTCATGGTGGCTGTTGTTACCTGCACAAGAACTTCATCAACATATCATGGAGAATGGCGAAGAGCAAAAAGATGATGACATCAAAACAGAGGGACTGGAGAGATGGCTCAGCAGTTAAAGGTGCTTGTTTGAAAGCCTGGCAGCCTGGGTTTGATTCCCCAGTACCCACGTAAAGCCAGATGCACAAAGTGGTGCATGCATCTGGAGTTCAACTGCAGGGGCTAGAGGCCCTGGTGTTTGTTCTCTTTCTCTCTCTCTCTCCCTGTAAATTAATAATTAAAACATTAAAAAATAGAAGATGCACTAATTGAAATAAAGGGGTTCAGTGGAAAGAGAGTGAAGAAAGACAGACAAAAATAAGTAATGGGAGGGAATTATGATCAAAATGCATACATATGCATATTATATATTAGAAATTATATATATATACATATATATATGTATAGTCAAGAAAATAATAAATTTGATTAAAAGAATATCCCAACAGTTCTGGAGAAGTAAATCAAATAAATGTTAAAGGAAGTCCATAGTTAGAAAAAAAAGTCCATAAGTATTTATATTATTTTCTGTCTAAAGTCATTACACTTAAAAGGCAGGGTATAGGCACAGTGAAGATGTGTGCTGAAGGGTTGGAGAGATGGCCTAGTGGATAAAGTGCTTGTCTGCAAAGCCTAAGGACTGGGTTCAATTCCCCAATACCCATGTAAAGCTAGATGCATAAAGTGGTCCATGGGTCTAGAGTTTGCAGTGGTGGTGCATTTTATCTGTCTCTCTCTGCTTTCAAATAAATGAATAAATACTTTTTTTTAACGAAAAGGAAGTGCCCTGGAATCTCTTCATTGGTGGAAACAGGTTTATGCTCTCCCAAGACTGGGTATACAGTCAGTCAGTCAGCAGTTTCCTGAGCAGGGCTGCCCCGTGGGGTTCAGAGACACAGGAGCCATGTGTCGATCTGGGAGGCTGCTCCTCTCTTCATGGCATATGTATGAGCAGCCGGGGTTCTTTCCTGGGGTCTCTCAAGTATGGGGTGGATAACCTCCTGTAGCTTTTGCCCCCTGGGTCCTTCTTCCCTCTGGCTTCATTCTACTCAAGACATACACACACATTTAAGGGAGCTGAGGGGCATAGGGCTGCTTCCAGCAGTACTTACCTCCACAGATCCTCATGGCTCCATGAGGATCTACTTCCTTCTTTCCCAACAGGAACTCTCCTCAGTCCCTCTTATGAAGGCTGATCAGATTCCCTACTTTGTCACACATGCCCAGAAATTTGGGGATTCCAGATCTATGTGGTAGAAACAGAAACTGGGATCTCATGACACTGTAAGGATTTTCTGAGGAAAAGATACAGAAACCTGTTGGTGGAATCATCAGCTGCTGAGGCCAGCTTACAATCAAACTTTTTACCCACTATAATTAGATATTGGCCACTCAGGAATTCTGAAGTTATAGTGTTAGAGACATTCTTGCTTCTGAAATTATAGTGCTCAATCCGAAAACCCTCAAATGTCTTATATTCAGTGAGCCAAGTTTTAGCAAGTGCATTTGAAATTGAGCTAGGCAAAGTCAAGTGCTTAGGTAGCACTGAATGGGGTAGAATGCTCATTAGCATCAGAGCTGATTAGAAAATTAAGCATTTGGTTAAACATTACTGGAAAGCATTCGACCCCTTAGAGGCTGTGTGGTGCTTTGTGAACAGAAAGGAAAGACTGGCAAACTGGTTTCTACCTATAAAAATGACCAAATTATGTCAAGTGAGTCATTTGTGTGTCCAAGGGTACGTACTTTGCATGTTATACAATGCTACATAAACACCATGATGAAACAGAAAAGTCAAAGAATTTGAGCTTTCTTGGAAAAGTTTAAGTCAGTATTTTAGAAAGGCATTTCAAAGTGATCTCATGTAAATCCAGCTTTGTGGCAGGGAAACAAACAAACAAACAAAAACCACAAATAAACAAAAACCCCAAGCAGTATCTACTTCCATTACCCATGGATGTAGCATATTCATTTTTGATCTTGAGTTTCTTGAGATGCTTGACACATTACATCTTAGATTTCATCTTCAGTCTTTCAGGGCTTTTTGGCCTTTAACCAGATGTTGTGGATCGGTCCTGTCACCGCTGGTACAAGGTGATAGGGATGAATGTGAGCTACTAAGAAATGCTCCTGCTAGGCTTGCTTGGGAAAGGGGAGAGCAGCCTGACATCATCTCTTTATTTGTTTCAGAAATGCCTCACTTCCCAGACAAATACATTGTTAGTGTGACCCTGTATTTCCTCTTCCTTAAGTTCCTTCCCACTCCAACCATAAAGAACAAAGTTGGGAGAGAAATTATTGACACTTCTTCTCAAGACATATGCTCATGACAACAAGAGACCCAACTCTTCCCAGGTCCTTTCCATCAACTCTTCACTCACTCTATATAAGCATGTATGGGGGATTTGAAACAAGGGTTGGCACCCTGGAAAAAACAGGTGGGAGTGATAAAAGGAGTTTGACACTGAGGGAGACAGAGACAGTGTCCCCAGACCTTGCCATCATCCACTGTAGATCTGACAAAGGGTCATATGCATTTGTGAGAGAAGCTAGATAATCTTGCAGGAATGGCGAGGCTCCAGAGGCAGGACACTGCCAATCAGTTCTGTAATATTTATTCTACATATCCTGATACTTGGGGAAGCCACACATGCTTTCATTTTTATCATCTTTATATACTCTCCTGTGGCCTCCCATGGAATACAGCATCACTTGATCCATGATGACAGGCCACCTAAATAGCCTCCTGGATCTGAGGAGAACATCTGCAGGAATTGCTATCTAGCAAAAAGAACTTCCAGATAAACAGTGATAGTATAGAACTGTGTGAAGTGGGGAAGAAGGTGGGTGACCCTAAGAGAGACTTGCTAATTAGATTGGAGGAGGTGAGAAAACCATCACCTAGTAGGTGATACCTCTCTTGTATATTAAAAAGCCCAGTTCAGGGGGTAGACAGGAAAGAGAGCTGCTGAAATACCTTCCTGGAGAAAGGAACACACATAGGCAAAAAAAAAAAAAGCTTTCTATTTTCCTAATCCTTGGCTCTGGGTGACCTTGAAATGTAAGAGCCACTTTGGGCTTATTTTCTTTTATGTTTTCCTTTAAGATGATGTATGTGCACTGCCAGACGGGTTTTGTGTTCCGAATCTCCTAATCCATTAATCTTTGAGTGTTTTCCACATTTTCCATCTGAGTGACTCCAGTAGGCCCACTGACCCCTCAAAAGGTTGCTAAGCCAAAGACAAAACCAAGGCAGATCCTGTGAATGCTGGGAAGATTTTGACAGTGTGATGGAAGATCAGGATATTGCTAAAAACACTCCTGAAGGAATATGACTCAAATTTGGAAGATTGCAGGGACAGAAACAGCAACTGTTTGAGGTCTATGAACACAAGTTTAGGATAAGATAAGACGGGTTGGAGAATACTTGCTGCCACTCCTTTGTCTAGGTCTATGGGGGTTGTCTGTACTTCCAGATAATGTTGCGGTCAGCTTTCTAGTTGTTGTACAAAAAGAACCCAAACAAAAGTGGCTTGTGGAGGGATGGGTTTATTAAGCTTAAGGACTCAAGGGGAGACTCCATTCTGGCAGGGAAAATGATGGTATAAGCAGAGGGGTGGACATCATCTCTGCCACAGCACTGGAAACAGTGGCAGGAAGGTGTGCCAAATACTGGCAAGGGGAAGCTGGTTTATAACCCCGAAAAGTCCGTCCCCAAAAAACACAGCTCCATTGAGTTTGTAAAATCTAAACTGCCATTAGCTGAGGATCAATTACCCAGAACACATTCATTTGTTTTGGGGGGACACCTGGATCAAACCATGACAGTAAACCAAAAGCAGCTTGTAAGTTAACTTGCTTTTATTAACTGGCCCTGACCTTTGGGCTATAAATTCTACAGGCTTTGATCTAGAAGGAAGGTAGGGGAGGAGGTGAGAACAGAGGCTTATCTACGCTTCTATGGAACCCATTTTAAACTTTGAGCTCTCTTGTGTTCTACCTGATTTGTTAATTTACATGTGTGACATCAAATACACATCTCTGTACCCTACTCTAAAACCCCTTTGCAACAGGGCTTGGGGGCCTATGCTTGGCACACTGGTATTGTAATGGGGAGAGCTGGGGGTTAGAATTTAGATAATACCCAGCTCAAAAATTCCAATGCACCCAAAAGTTTAAAGAGTACCTGAGTTCTTGTCTACAAAGTTAAAGAATTAAAATCACAGACAACAAGATAGTAAGGTATAGTAGGAGACTTTATTATTTAAGGGAACATGGGGAGTTACAGAGTTCTCCAGCCACCAGTGTGGGGAAAACACATGTCAGAGAGTTTAATAGAACTTATGCTGTTTAGCTAAACAAGCAGCAGAAGAAAAGATAACAGAGGGCTCCCATCATGAAAAGGAGAGGTTCATGAGGGGAAAAAAAATCTGGAGCCTTCCTAAGGCCAGGAGATTCAGAGGTCCTTCTGCTAGCCTGCCATGTGGGGAAGAGAGGGTGGATTAACTGTTCAGTTAGTATTTCCTGCCCTAGGTGGGCAGGGAGACCATTGATTGGTTCATACCTGACCAATAAGTTTTAGCGCCTAGGTTTGGGCTCTGGCTAGAGATACCTCTCACTCTAGGGGCAGGTGCCTATGGAGCTACATGACTGTCACAGTATAAATTCAAAATTTGCAATAATAATAATAAATGAAACTCCACTCTCCTCTTGCTTTTAAGGCTTAGTCTGTTTGTCAAGGGGAATTTCTACAACAATAGGAAGAAAGACCTGCTCACTTCCAAGAATTCCTTGGGGAAATTAGAGTGGAGTCATTGAAAGCCCACCATTCATTAGTTTAGAAGAACTCCAACTGTAATCTACAGGCAATGGATCGAGTTGGCTTTTTCAAGTAGGACTCTGGGCCCTGGTGATGCAACCTTCTAACAACAGAGCCTGCTGCCTGCTGAGTCACTGTTTTCCTGGCTCAGGGCCTGGAAGTCAATTTCCATTGTCCTGAACCTTCCAAAGGAAGTCTCTCCGAGACTCTCGGCCTGTTCCAGATGCATTATGTCTTATTGAATTTTGCTTGAATTGCTCTTCCTTTTGGGTCTGATGAAAGTTTCCTACTCTTTTTTGACACCCCTTTGTTTCTGCTTCAGGGGCAAAGCTCACTCAGCTAGATTCCCTAGTAGCTTTTCCCCTGTGTGTTTCCTAATTTGCAGATAGAAATGCCCCCCCCCCCCCATGAGCAGTGCCTAGCAATGGCTCCAGGTTAACTGGTCTGTATGTAGTTTTCATATTTATCAGACACTTCTAAATGCTTTCTGTGACTTCATCATATTTACAGAGGAGGCAGGTATGGTTACTGTGAAGCGCTTCTTGTCATTAAAGACACAGAAGACTTTGCTGTAGGGACAGGAAACCATGGACACCATGCCAAGATGGTGGCACTAATGTGAAGTTACCATTCGTGTGGTCACTTTGAATGGACATCATACAATGAGAGGTCAGTATTGATTCATCAAAGGGATTCAAGAACTCTCTTAACCTGAAGCCAGTTCAAATCATCAATCAGAAGCAATTTCTTATTCTGATGGTTATGTTAGTTACTAGGACAGGAAGAGGGATCATATGATGCAGTTCACAGTGAAATGGGAATTTTGGGGGTTCTTTGCCCATACACTGAATACACCAATACACCAACAAATTTAGGGTACCCTGGATTCTTGTCTTATGAATTTAAAGAATTAAGTCTGTAGAAGAGAGGGTAAGGTTCAGAGATACTTTATTAGACTAACAGAAGGAAAGAGGAGAAAGTACAGAGAGGTCCCACCATGAGGAAAATGAGAGGGGGGGGAAAGCCCATGTGGGAGAAAAAGGGGTGTCTCCCCATCTCAGCCTAGTGGCTTAGGAAAACCTGGAGGCTGGGCTGGTCAGACAAGAAAAGAGCTTGCCTTCCTCTGGTAGAAGTGTTTTATAAACTCATGGTGGTAGTGCCTGCCTCCCATCTCAGGTGAGCCAGAGACAGCTGATTGGTCTGGGCTAGGCTGGCTCTGGAAGTTCTGGGGTCTTAAGTTTGACCACCCAAAATGTCAGAATTAGAAATGAATTTTAGTAAAGGAGACCTCCCACTCCAGGGAGGGGCTCAGGTTAAGATTAGGGCTCAGGTTGTTCTGGAAAAACAGGTTAGGCCAGATGTCATGGTTTGATCCAGGTGTCCCCCACAAACAAATGAATGTGTTCTTAATGATCGATCCTCAGCTGATGGCAGTTTGGGTTTTACAACCTCACTGGAGCTGTGTTGTTGGAGGCAGGCTTATGAGGTTATAAACCAGCTTCCCCTTGCTAGTGTTTGGCACACCTTCCTGCCACTGTTTCCAGTGCTGTGGCAGAGGTGATGTCCACCCTCTGCTCATGCCATCGTTTTCCCTGCCAGGATGGAGTCTCCCCTCGAGTCCATAAGCCTAATAAACCCATTCCTCCACAAGCCGCTTTTGTTTGGGCTCTTTCTGCACAGCAACAGAGCAAGTTGACTACAACACTAGAGATAAGAAATCAGACCATTCTCTGATCTGAGTGGACAGGCTCACAGACATTCCTGTCTTTATTTTGGAGGGGTGGAGGTGGGGTGAAGACTGGTGAGGCAGTCACGCTAACTGCCTCAACAGAACAATATAGCCCCAATGATGGACACACTGTTCAATTTACTTGGATAGTTAAATTAAAAATATATATATTTCAGCATTTTAGAGGACAAAAAGAATCAATTTTGTGTTTGTATCTGTCGTAGTCAGTCACACGCTGCTGGGATGAATCTCCAAACCAGGCAGAATTTTGGGGAATAAAGTATTTATTATTGAACTAACAGATCCAGGGGAAGTTAAGGAAAAAGACTGGTTCCCTTTCACAGAAGTAAGCAGAGAGAGAGAGAAACCCACCACCAGCACCTCAAGCAAGCACACTGTGCCTCACAAAAATGCAGAACTGCCAGACTGGGGTTCTGGCTTTTCTTTTGCATGTCTATTCCTAGTATTTTGCATCCAATTTGAAATACCTCAGGGCTAGACCCCAGGAGGCCAGGCCAAAGTGACACTTCCTCCAGTCAGAAGGCTGAAGACAATTCACAATTATAATAAATTTTATTGGGGGACATTTACTCAACACTACCACAGTCTCTTTCCTTCATTCTGCTCTTGTTTCCACCCTAGAAGACAATGCCTTATTCTCTTACACTGACCAGGCAGAGACAATGCCAGGGGTTGCTGACATATATTTTCATCCTGTGTTCAAAGTGATAAGTGTAGTGTATGTTCAGTAAGATTGGCTGAAGGGATAAAATTTTAAAAATACAGAACAAGGAGGGATTTAGGACTGCAATAATATTGATGACCTCGCCTCTTTCTGTTTTATATACACTTTATTAATTATTTACGACTAATTCACATTGAATTAGAAAAGTGATTATATCAGAATCACTTTTATCACAACCCAAAACCCAGGAGGATGTTGGTGACATTTAAGCAGCTTACCTCCCCAAACTTAAGAAGGTACATAGCAGTAGCTGAAATGAATCATGGGTTATTATTTAGTCCAAAACTGTGTTTAGAAGCAACACGATTTCTTTGGGTGCTACTGAAATAGAATAGATAATTGTTAAGATAGGAATTATTTGTCAATGATAGAACCTCCAGAGTCTTCTCCTAACCCCATGAAACGCAAAGTCCCAACAACTAAGAGGACGGCTGGGCCTTAGCATGGTTAGAAGGAAAAAGTAGATGGTAACCTGGCTTATGATACTGGCAACTTGGCCATGGCTGAATAATTTATAACAATGGCTTTTGAAATTCAACTCTGCTTCCTCCCTGTTGCCTGCAAACTACAAACTGTGACAATTTTACTGCACCCCCACCTTGCCTGCTCGAAGGAGTATATATAGTGAAGCTGAAACTTGAACCCAGGGCTACAGTCCTTAACTCTGTCCAAATATATGGTGCTCTGTGTTTAATGTGTCAAAGAGTCATGTGGGGATCTTATCTTATTTAATACAAGGTCAGATTGTGGAGACCAGCACGGGAACCAAGATTCTCCCTTTCTCATGAGTTTCCAGATAATGTGGATCGTGCTGGTTCTTCAACCACATTCAGAACCCCAAGGGCTTGACCTTCGTCCAGCTAATTTCAGCCCCTTCTCTCTGTAGAATGCCCTGCTGGCTGCAACTTTGCCCCCTATGCCTATGGCTACTAATTCCAGAGGTAAACCAGGCTGATATTATTTTAAAAAGCATGTTTCCAGAAGGTAACTAACAAAGCCTAGATGCCTACAAAGTATTCACTTTTCTCTAGAAAGTTCTATGCAGTGATCTCATCCTCCAAATGATATTCAGTGTTCAGTTTGGCCACAGCCACTCCATAACCACCACTACAGAGCATGCTCCTTATGTGAGTAACAGTGTTGCTGAAAGACCAATGAAAGCCTTAGAATTCTCATCAGACCCCACACAGTCAGCATAGCCTCAAAGGCATCAGATAGTGTCCTGTGATATTATTGTATGACACCAAGGATATTTCTCCTCCAAGCCTGCACTACTATGCCTGCTTACTTGAGTTTTTACTTAGGACCGAATATATGTTGATGTTTTAAAGTTCTGTTCTGACACTTCCCTTGATATTACACTTACCACAGCAGCTACACCCTGTCATTATTTTGAACCTTTTGTCATTTGATACCATGTTGACATTTTATAGAAAATAAAGCTAACTCACAGTACCAAGATTCTTATGGTGCTTGGCACAGCAGGTGGTGTGATATACTGAAATGAAAAGACATTACTTCATTACCTACAGAGAAACAGCACCATTTCAGGGAAATACCTGTAAAAAGGCTTGGAAGGGGTAACATTTACCTGATGTGAATGTGTGACAGCAGCCATGTCAGGTCCAGGTGTCAAGGTCTCACAGCACTCCTCCCCATCCTCCGCCTGCATGTTTCCACTGCCTTCTCCATCATGAAGTGAGTGCCACACAGGATCTCTGTCTTCCCAAAGTGGTTTTCCATAACAGACAGTGCTTAGCAGGGATTTGAGAGGCTGAGTAGGGCAGCTCTCCAGATGAGGGGTGTGTGGTCAACCTTCTCATTGCTGCCCAGACAAAAACCCAACCAAAAGCTGATTGTGGAGGAATGGATTTATTTTGACTTACCAACTTGAAGGGAAGCTCTATCATGGCAGGGAAAATGATAGCATGAGCAGATGGTGGACATCATCTCCGCCAGAGCACTGAAAACAGCGGCAGGAAGGTGTGCCAAACACTGACAAGGGGAAGCTGGCTAGAACCCCATAAGCCTGCCCCCAACAACACACTTCCAACAAGGTTCAAATTCCCAAACTGCCATCAGCTGGGGATCAAGCATTCAGAACACATATGTTTATGGGAGACGCCTGGCTCAAACCAGTACACGGATTCAGGATTTACTTCTGGCTATTTTGTTCCTGTGGTTCTTAACAAGGATCCATCCTTGAAAGTCAGTTCCATCTATGTTATAGTTGATTAAAAAAATCATATGTTCCTTCAGAGGAAATAAGTGTCACTGTTTGTGCTAAGAATTGTGTACAACAATGAAGCAGTGTGCAAGGTTCTAAGTCCTAATAATCCATTCAATCAAACTTCTTTCCCCTCTATTTGTCAAAATTACAGATCAGGTCTCATTCTCCACTGGAGAATCTGTTTTTATTTTTCAGAAGACAACAAGAACTGAGGACAACCTAATTCTACCAACAAAACCAGAATTGAAAGCTAACTCCCAGGCAGTAGATGGATCACCCCTCACACATCAGCCAGGGCCCAGGTGAAACCACAGAGGAAGTGGAGAGATGAGCAAGAGTGCTGCTCCCACAGCGAGCCTGACAACCTGCACCTGGGTAATGGAGACAGACACTGAGGATACTCAAAACATTCCAGAGCAGAATTCCAGATGCTGCTAAGAGCTCAACACTACAGTAGACTTAAACTCATCCATCATGGCTCAGAGAACTTTGCAGAAGAGGTGGCAAAAATATTGCCACTGTGGGATGGGGGATATCCAGAGGCATTGCCTCCCACCGAATGGCTGACTACTGCTGGAGTAACTTATATCCTTCAACCCCATGGTGCACACCAGCAATCCCACAGAAGAGGGCTCTCAGTAGAATGGGGGCAGGGAGGAGGGAAATGGTGTTACCAATGCATGATTTGTTCATACAAAGCTTCTACTTAATAAATAATAAAAAAATTACTGATCAGGCCTTCTAAACATCTCACTTGGTGTGCCTCAAAAAATGATGTACAAAAGACTTATCAGACCACTGGAAATGTTTTTAATATCTCAAAGAGCTAGGATAAAACTAAGTCTTTGTTTCTGCCTCATACACTGACATTTTCTTCTGTGCCATCTTCTGTTTGCTTGTCACATACAAGTCACAAAAAAAGTTCCCGTAAGGCAGCCTTTTCCCCACATCATCACTATTTCTCCCTCCTGGCCCATCATCTAATGTATCATGACAGTGAAGGATAAGATTATGCTTGGGGTCCAGGGAGAAGCAGACAGCTGAAGTCAACCTCATCTACTGTAGCTGAGAAGTAATAAAAGAAAATGAAAGACATGTCTCACAGCAAGCTTCACCTAGCCATGGCCTGAGACAGTCTAATAGGATCCAGTCATCATCCAGAGAAACAACGGGCTTTGACAGTGTCCAACCAGGACAGAAATGTATTGTTCAGGTACCCAGACCATGACATGAGGATTCAGGAATACTGACTATATGCCGTTTCCTACAGGCAGGTATGAGCATGGGGCAGTCTCGCATATATATCAAACTGGATTCCAGTCACTGGACAGGGTTAAGGGATGGGTGTCAGGCATGGACGTGTGACAGGTTTATCTTCTAGACACATTTATCTTCTAGACTGTGACTTTTAAGTCTTCCCCTGATGCTTCAACTGAAATAGTCAAGACCCCAATATGCAGGTTAGGTGACAATAGCCCTGGTCTAATGGAAAGCATCATGGTCTTCACCCCTTTACCCTGGCTGTACAGGGGCCATATACACATATTTCTCACCACCCTCAGGTGTCTACTGAGCAAGGTTGAAGGAACACACAGATGTTTGATGCTAAAGCTTGGGTGTGTGCTGGGGGTTTGAACAGTGACAATTTCTGATTACTGTGGCATCAGGACCCACACCTGCTAAAGTTGATTAGGCTTTTCAGCCACTTCTGAGGGACACAGGCTCTATGTAGATCTAGGGGCATCGAGAGCCTACACAGAAGAGATAAGGGATCTTAACATAGAAAGCACCAATGTCTTCCTTCTTCCCGTGGAGGAAGTATCCCTGTGACAATTACAGGCATTTGCACTCTGGATTCCAGATCCTCACTTATTGTAAGGACTCTATGCCTCATTTTCTTCTGTCTTGATCACCATTATTTTCACACTATATAGGAATCATAGTATGGTCCTTGGACCACTCCTAAGAATCTGGTAGACATGCAATTAATATTATTATTATTTTGTTTTTTGTTTTTTGAGGAAGGGTTTAGCTCTAGTTCATAGTCTTAGGGTGGCCTTGAACTCATGGCAATCCTACCTCTCCCTCCTGAGTGCTGGGATTAAAGGCATGTGCCATCATGCCTGGCTGTAGGAATGCCGTTCTTGTTGGGTGTGATAGCTCATGCTTGGAATGGCAGACATCTGAGAAAGGGTTCCCAGTGCTCTACATAGTGAGTTCCAGACTAGCCTGGGCTACAAAGTAAGATCCTGTCTTTGAAACAAACAAGCAAGAAAACAAACAAACAAAAAACCTAAGTAAGTAAATAAATGACATATAATATAAATTCTCAAGTTCTACCTTTGACCTACTAATCACTCTTTTTTTTTGTTTTGTTTTGTTTTCTTTCTAATCACTCTTTAGCTCACAATTCTTTTTTTGATTTTTTTTTTCAAGAAGGTAACCAGGTAACTCTGGTTCGTGATAAAGTCTGAAAACCATTGATTTAGATCAATCAATCTTAAAATAAAACTTTATCTTTTCATTCTTTGATAATGACTATTTCCCTGTTCTCATCCTTCATAAAACTCCAATATGGTGTCATAGTCTGTTTAGGTAGCCAAAGCAAAATACTTTAGACTGGGTAATTTATAAACAATATAATGTTATCTCATACAGTTCACTCATCTTTGGAGGCTGGAAAGTCCCAAGACTAAGGGTTTACTGCCTGATTCAATGAGGTCACTTTCTTACTGCATCCTTTCTTTGCTCTAAAGGGAAAGACAGTTCTCCCCAGCTTCCTTTAAAAGCACATTAATTCCACTTATGAGGATTATATCCTAAACTCTTCTTTTCCTTGTTTATTAGGCTCCAACATACAAATTTAGGGGTGCATACCAATATTTAGGACATAACACATCTGATCCACACTTGTTCCCACTTTCTATATAGCTATTTTAAAAATCATGTATTTTATTTTATTTATTCATTCTAATATTTTCATTTTCAAGGAATGAAAGAATGAGAATGGGTGTCCTAGGGCGTACTGTTGCTTCACTGCAAACAAACTCCAGATGCCTGTGCCCCTTGGGTACTGGGGAATCCAGCTCAAGCAGCCAGGCTTTGCAAGCAAGTGCCTCTAAGCACTAAGCCTTCTTCCCAGCCTATATATTTTATTTTTTTCATAACATCTAATACAATATCAATACTTTGTAAATACAATTTTGAGGAAATGGTGCTTAATCTCTAAGCAAGCCTGGCAGGTGGATTGAGACACTGTAAAAGTGGATGGAAGGAATGGGAGGGTGGGGGGGACTTATACAATAAGCTAAACCATAATGAAGCAATATTATAAATTCCTTACTTTCATGCAATAAGCTTCCAAGGAAGCTGGGGGCATTGCCAGGTAAGAGGGGCCATGAACAGAATGGGAGGAAGCCGAACCCCATGAAAAATTGATCAGACCTCTACTCCCTGTCCCAGTCATTGGTTCCTTCCCACACTGAGCTGTTGATGGAAGAGACCCACGAGGTCCACAAGCAAGACAGGCTTTTGTCAAAGCTCTTGAATACCCACCCCAGGCCAAAGGTAAGAAAGACCCTATTGCTGAAGAAACCACAGAATGTCATTGCACATCACTGTGAGACCCTGCTAGATCCAGAATGGTAAACAGCTCCCATATGGTAGGTGTTATATGAGCTACCAGGGGAAATTGGTCAATGCTTTTTGGAGAAAGCAGAGACCAGATATAATAATTCAGACTGATGTCATGAGATTGCTGAGCACACTGTTATATGGAAGAGACCAAAAAGTCAAGAAGTGCTCACCTTATCAATAGTGACGCCAAACCTAGGAAGGTAATCAACAGCTTACTGATTGGCTAAGAGATCTCTTCAGTGACAAGAAACCCTTAACTGGAACTGGGATCCATGGCAAAATCTTATGGGGACCAAGAACCAAGGTTCCAAGGGGAAATTACCACTGCCAGAGAGCTCCAGAGAGGCTATACCCATTAGAATCTTGCAAAATTAGCAATGTGTACCTCATTTACCCTATTCTGATCTCACTCTCCAATGGAGATTGTTTGTATTTTTCAGAGGGCACTGAGAGAGCTGTGGTCAACCCAATTCCAACAATAAACCATGGAATGGTGGCTGACATCCACCCAGGCTTATCATCTAGGCTCCAAATGAAACCCATGAAAAAGTGGTGAGATTAACAAGATACCTATCACTACAGCAATTCAGATAACCCAGGATAGGTGAATGGAGACAGACACTTATGATACCCAACACAACCCAAAGCAGAAGTCCAGAAACACTTAAAATCTCAACAATAAAGCAGATTTAAAACTCACCCACCATAACTCAGGGAACTGAGCAGTAGAGGGGGAGGAAAGATTGTAAGATCCATGGTGGGGCAGAATATCTACAGACATCGCCCCCCCCTCAGCAACAACGCATAAGGGGGGGACTGCCTACCTCTTGAGCTAGTCATAACCCCTCCCCCATGGAATGATCCAATATGCCCAATGAGGAGGGCCCCCCCCAGTGGATTTGGGACAGGGAGGAGGGAAAAGGGGGTACCATCATATGATTTGCTGATACAATGTATATAATTATGGAAAATAAAGATATTTTTAAAAAATGTTCACAATCAGTATGGATGTGCACACCCTCCATACCCACTGGTCCAATAACAGCTTCTGAGGTGTGTTCATGTGAATGGGAAGACAGTATTGCTTTTGTAAAAACCCCACAGAGCTGAGGGCTTTGCATACGGCACACATCCAGGCATGGTGAGATCTGAATACACACAAACGCATGACTATTTTCCAATGGCAAGTGTTTGAAAATTAATATTTTTATTTTATTTTTTTCCCTGAAACTAAAAGTGACCCAATATTTTAAGTAGATTACAAGATCTAGCCCTCTGATTGCTCAAAGAGTCACTTTCTGATTGAACTACCCTCCTAGCTGTATGGCCTCAGACCACTTTCTTGGCATCATTTCCCACCTGCTTTCTCATGTACAAAGTCTATAGGGGTCACGGTGATGTCAGCTTATAAAGTTGTTAGTTATTAGCACATACATATTTCTCAGGCCAATGCTGGACATATGTGGTGGTCAACCTCAATTTGCTGTGCAGAAAAGAATCAAACCAAAAACATCTGATGGGAGGAATGGGTTTATTTTGGATTACAAATTCGAGGGGGAGCTCTATGATGGCAGGAAAAACAATGGCATGAGCAGAGGGTGGACATCACCCCCTGGCCAAAGTCAGAGGGACAACAGCAACAGGAGAGCATGCCAAACACTGGCAAGGGGAAGCTGGATTATACCCCATGAGTCCACCTCCAACAAGGTTCCAATTCTCAAACTGCCATCAGCTGGGGTTCAGCATTCAGAACACATGAGCCTATGGGGACACCTGAATCCATCCAGCACAGCAAAGGATATTAGGAATGAATATTAATCTTACTTGAATATCAGTTATGTATTGGCCATTAGTGAGGGACAGTCCCTTGTCAACAGTTGCTCCATGTGTTAAGGCTAATGGTCACTGTGAAGATTGTACATAGAGGACAACCTTTGGTTGTGAAGACATTTATTCCTCTGCCTTTGCCTTGCGTTTAGAGTGATTGTGTCAAACACTGCCATCTCTGGGTTATTTTAGGGGTTCCATGGCAGATTACATACAGCAGTGTCTTCAGTGTTTGCTACTCCTGGATCCACACCCTTGCCACATGACTGTGCTGCTCCCTGTCACTCCGACACTGGACAAGACTCTGTGACTTGCTCTGGACACTGCATGCTGAAAAGTATTTTGGTGAATGTGCTGGTTTGATCCAGGTGTCCCCCATAGACTCATGTGCTCTGAATGATGATCCCCAGCTGATGGCAGTTTGGGAATTGGAACCTTGTTGGAGGTGTGTTGTTGGGGGCGGGCTTCTGGGGTTCTAGCCAGCTTCCCCTTGCCAGTGTTGGGCACACTCTCCTGCTGCTGGTGTCCACCTGATGTTGGCCAGTAGGTGATGTTCACCCTCTGTTCATCATTTCCCTGCCATCATGGAGCTTCTCCTCAAGTCTGTAAACCAAAATAAACCGTTTCCTCCTAGAAGCTGTTTGGTTGGGTTTTCTGTGCCAGCAATCAGAAGTTGACTGCAATAGTGAGTGTCGATAACCCCTCTCATGACCTGCCTTGTCAAGTGCACATTCTTGGGTGAAGTAGATGGAATGACTCCCTAGTGATATCCCTAGTTATCACTGGGATCTATGAGCCTTTAATGCTATGTAGCAAAAAGGGATTTTTTTTCTCAGATTAGTTAAAATTTCAGCCCCTGAAATAAGATGATCCAATGGGCTAGAGAGAGATGGCTCAGCAGTTGAGGCACTTGCCTGCAAAGCCTAATGACTGAAGTTCGATTCCCCAGTACCCACATAGAGCCAGATGCAAAAATTGGCACATGCATCTGGAGTTCATTTGCACTGGCTGCTGGAGGCTCTGGCATACCCATTCTCTCTGTCTGTCTCTCTTCTATCTCTCTTTCTCTCTCTCTCTCTCTCTCTCTCTGCTTACAAATAAATAATATATTTTTTTTAAAGAAGAGGGTCCTGGATTAGATTGGAATAATGATGATCTAAGGCTGAAGTCAGAAGATAGGCAGAAGCCACAGAGAGACAGAACTGCAGAAGTGGGGCTAAGAGATTCCAAGCATGGAACGGATTCATGAACTACTATTGACTATAAGATCCCCAGGTAAAGGAGAGAGGTTCTGCCAACAGTTGGAATGAACAGATTCTTCTGTGCCTAGGTGACCAGCAGCTTCACCTCAGTGCTATAAACCTGGATCAAAACATCCGGCAAAGTCATTCAGAGTTTGAACTTGAGAACAGTGAGTTGAATGTGTGGTGACACAGAAAAGCAGCGACAGAAATCCAGTGTCCCAACGTGGAATAGAACGGAGCTGCTCTTCTCTCCCTACCCAAGGGCAGCCTGCAGGAGTCCAGATCTATCCAACTCAAAGAAAGATGAATGTGTCAGCCAAGGCCGGCAAGGCTATGTAGCCAACAGCCCCGGATGTATGATTTAAAGGTCACTGTGACATGCCTCCTCTATGTCCTGGTTTTCATGTACCAGTGTGTGACAATGGACATCAGAAACCAGGGCCCATGTGTGTCAGTGGATGTTCTTGGAGGCTAAGGGCAATCAGGCTACTTGATATTATACTTTTGGAATTAAATATTCTTCACGAGTTTTGAGGAGAAATATCTTGCTTGCTTAGTGAGAGGAACAAAACCTCAAGGTGGGTTCTAATAAAACTCTTGGTTTTTCAAGGTAGGGTCTCGCTGTAACCCAGGTTAACCTGGAATTTACTATGTAATCTCAGGCTGGCCTTGAATTTACAGTGATCCTCTGACCTCTGCCTCCCAAGTGCTGGGATTAAAGGTATGTGTCACCATAACTGCCCCCCCCCCAAAAAAAAACTATTTATGGAAAAGAAATAGATGGCTGATCTGTATTATTGGTAACATATTTATGAGAATAATTCTTCACATCTAAAGGGACATGGAAGCTTCTAGAACTTTATTTCTACTATTCACTATCTTATTTTGCTTTGTTCTCTTTTAATGTGAAGATCGGTCAGTCCAAATGATCTTCACATTAAAGAAAGTTTGGACTCATAAAAAGGAAAAAAGTAAACAAACAAACAAAAACAGGAGCTGCTTCGTACTCAGCCTTAAATGAGAGAGAAATTTCACAGAGTTAAATAAAGTATAAAATGGATATTTCCACTAAGGCTATCTTAGCTGAAACAGCTATTACAAAAAAATGAAAAAAGACAAAATTAATGTAATTCTGGTTTAATTTCGTTTTATCAAGTCAGCAGAGTTAATTCTATGTCAATAAAAAAAGAAACTCAAGCTGTGTAAATCATTTTAAACTCGATGTGAATTTCTGGAGGAAATGCTGAAAACATATTTAAACTGCACCACAGAGTACTGTGAGTATATTTAATTTTACATGAAAAAAGTGTTGTTTGTGTTTCTTGGAGAATAAAGCAGACCTCAAAAAACAAGCCGTTCTATAATTTAGCGTTTGGGACACAGTGGGTTTACAAATTGAAGAGTCCCTCGAAGACCCAAATGAACACTGCTGAGAACATTTTTCTCAAATCAATACCAGCTCAGTGAGGCTGAGATTTGGGGCTGGGCATTCCTCTCTAGCTGTAAATGTCCACACTGTTTTATGAATGAATATGTAGTTCCTTTTGGTAACTTAGAAGTTAGTGTGTGTAACTGAAGGAAGTTTTGACCTCTTGAGTGGTTGGTTATATGGTCTCAGGGTTCAAGACCCTCTTCACCTGTGAACTTGTCCCCATAGGTAATAATAACTAACTAAAGTTAAAGAATTTGTGATGGTTAGGTTTTGTTGTCAATTTGATCTTGGGTGAGTCTCTGAGGATCACAGGGAGGCAGCCCTCTCAGTAGGAGGCAGGAAGCTAGAAATTAACATCCTTTCCTGGGAGGGCAGTGCAAAAGGAAATTCCAGAGCCAAAAATTCTGGGATAGGCTTTCAAGACTTGGCCCTAAGGCTATAAAAAGGGAAAAGAAATCTCCTTTGCTGCCCTGTCTGTTTGCTGTTCTGTCTGTGTTTTGCTGGTGATGGGTTTCTCTCTTTGCTTGGATCTGTGAAGGGGGCAAGCCTCTTTCTCCATTATGGAACTTCCCCTGAATCTGAAGCTTCAATAAATCTTTTTCTCTCATAACAGTACCTGGCTTCGAGGTTCATCCCAGCAGTGTGTAGCTGATTATGACAGAACTAAATGAATTAAGTGATCTATACACACAGAGCACATCCTCACCTGTTGGTATTGCTTAAGGAGGGCACGGAGGACAAAGGGTTAAGAGGGTGGTGAATGAGGTCAGAAACCCCGGTGGCTAACCCCGGTAGGCATTTCCCTATCTCCACCCTCAACTCTGAGACTCCCAACCCCCCAAAAAAGCATGCCACATGGACCCAGGTTCGCACCCCAGCTGTGCCTAGAAGGTGACAGTTCTTCTACCCCCACTATCTGATACGTGCCCAAGCTCACGTCCACATGCAAAGCAGGTATTCACAGGTTACTGATTTCTGCCAATCTCCGTTGTCCATTTCTTTCCCTCCCTCCTCCTCAATTTCTATTTAAACCACAATGTTGCTACAATAAAATGAGATTGGGATTTCTTATCATGGGATTATTTGCCATGGATGCTTTTTCCCCCGGGTCTGCCCAATTACTGCGCTGTAACACATGGGGAACCGTGTTTCCCCTAGGAAGCCGTGCTTCCAGAGCTGAACACACACAGAGCTATGACACTTCCGTGGGCTCTGCCCACGGACATGCCTCCATGGGTGCCCAGTTTTGGGTCCCCCACTGCCGCGCTGCCCTCGGAGCATGCCAGCTCCCTCCCTCGCCGAGGTCTGTGTTGCCACCACTGCCTCGGCCACCACCTCTGCCACAGCCAATTATGGAGCAGACTTGTGCCCCAGTGCTAGCCGGCCAGCAGCACACCTGGCCTGGGACAGCAGCTGGCCCTGCCTCCCAGGATTGGAGCAGGCTGGGCCGCTCTCTGCTCTGTGCTCCTTGCAGCATGAGACCAGCAGACCAGCAAACCTGTTCATGTTCCTTTTTCTTTTTTTATTAAAACAACACTCACCTGTGTGGCAGACTCCAGAAAGTTGAAAACTTAAACTCATGTACTAAATGTTTTAGAAAAGAGAATAGAAACCAGGCTTTTGCTTCACAGATTGTTTTAATTGAAGTGTGTATATGAGGTGTCATGAGTTCTGATGTCTGTCAGATCTATCTACACTGGCCCAATTTTCTTCTTTCTTGTATTAAAAGGCAAAATTAGCCCATCTTTTCTGCAAAGGGTCCACCCTTTCTTTGTTTTTGAGATGAAAAATATAATTGGTTTCTAAACATTCTTGTATCAGGATAATATTAGAAATATGGTAGAAAAGTTGTGTCAGTGTGTGTGTGTGCTTTCCTATACATATGTACAAATCTGTATACATACATCTCATATATATATATATATATATATATATATATATATATATATATATATATATGAGAACTCCAACATGGCTAATAATTCAGACATATGCCCCCTGAATAATGACAGTGAGCAATCATTCCAGTGAAATTCCCTGTGCATAAGTGTAGGGTCTACCCCCACAGAGGCAGAAATCTTATCATCTGATAAGATCTGAATATTTTAATGTAATTTCCCCCTAAAGCACATGGTTTCTTTACTTCTAATGAGCATTAAGTGATTTATTTTTGACATTATTTGCATTTTGAGTTCATTATTCATTTATCACATTTAACATATTTAATACCTGGAGTGGATCATTTTTCAACACACCACCTCAACACTTCAACATGACTAAAATTATGATGAAAGAAAAATACATATATAACAATAATGTATTTACCAAACAAACAGATATTTTTGTTTCACTGCACACTTCCTATTATGTTTGAGTTTTGAACAGTAACCATAAAAAAAACCCTCTAAGCAGTTGAATGAGTGACAGATTGAGTTAACCTGCTTCAGCTGGGATTTCTTTGTCGTCAATAACAATATAGCCTTCACCTGGCCATTGCCCTATATGAGGTACCTTTGTTTGTATTTCATCACTGAAGCATAGAGAAACAGAACTGCTAGGATCAGTAGTAGACACACGTTTTATTTTATTATTTATTTTAATATTTTGGACAATTTTCATACATCTAGACAATGTGATCATAATCCCTTTCCTCCCTCCCTCCCCTTTACCCGGTCCACTCAATCCCTTCTTCTTTCCAGCTCGTCTCTCTCCTATTCTGATGTCATCATTTTCCTCCTATGACACAGGTTGTGTGTAGGTAGCGGCAGCCACTGTGAGGTCATGAATGTCAAGGCCACTGTGTGTCTGGAAGACAGTGTTGTAAGCACTCCTCCCTTCCTTTGGCTCTTACGTTCTTTCCTTCTCCTCTTCCTCAATGGTCCCTGAGCCTGGAGGGTGGGGTAGAGATGTCTCACTTAGTGCTGAGCACCCCACTGTCACTTCTTCTCAGCACTTGAGTCATCACAGTGGTCACTGTCATCTGAAAATAGAACCTTCCTGAACCAAAAGCGAGAGTAGAATTAATAATGGACATAAACACAAGTGTTTAAAGGGCAATTTGGTGGGCATCATATATCCAATTAGCCAGACAATAGTAGTAATTTCCCTTTGAGCTTATGACCTACTCAGCCATCCACTTTAGATTACAATTTCAGTTCCAGGCATGAATTCCCTCCAGTGGAGTGGGACTCAAGTCCAAAAAGAGAGCAGTTGGTTTTCCCCATAACAGACATGCCACGATTGCACCAGTTACTATATTTTAAAACCATGTCTAGCTGTGTGATCACTAGTGTTACAGCTAATTCTTGGCTTCTTCACCTCCAGGATGAGACTGTTTGATGTAATCTTATGTCCAACATTAGTGTCTGTCATTCTACTTGTGCAGATGGATCACTAACATGGGTGAAATGCTGCTCTATGTATAAGGTGCTTTCTGTTCTCAGCATCTTGCTTCACAATAATGTTGTGAGGTAGGTTTGACAGTCATTTCCATGTCCTCGGTACAGCATTTTTTGCCTGGTTTTGTTAATTAATGTCTCTCAAGACTCAAGCCCATTGTCTGCCTTACAGAAGGCTTGCAGAAATACTGGTTGAATGAATGATTTTTTCAGGTGTTGCAAATGAAGTTGAGAGAACTTTGACTTGCCTTGCATTCTTCCCAGCCTGTTACAGAACCTCACCTCCTGTCATGGTTTGATCCAGGTGTCCCCCACAAACAAATGAATGTGTTCTGGGTAATTGATCCTCAGCTGATGGCAGTTTGGATTTTACAACCTCGATGGAGCTGTGTTGTTGGGGGAGGGCTTATGGGGATTATAAACCAGTTTCCCCTTGCCAGTATTTGGCACACCTTCCTGCCGCTATTTCCAGTGCTATGGCAGAGGTGATGTCCACCCCTCTGCTCATGCCATCGTTTTCCCTGCCAGGATGGAGTCTCCCCTCCAGTCCATAAGCCAAATAAACCCATTCCTCCACAAGCCGCTTTTGCTTGGGTTCTTTCTGCGCAGCAACTA
>PVHP010014029.1:0-39908 GCA_004024765.1 Zapus hudsonius | reverse complement strand
CTGTTAGGAGTTTACTAGATAAGATTAATTGAGGTGTGAAGACCCACCCTAACTGGGGGTTTCACCATCCCATGGGCTAGGTTCCTAGACTTCATAAAAAGGAGAGAGCTGACTTGTCACTCTTCTGGGCTTCTTCACTGTTGGACCGAGTATGACCAGCTCCTGTCACCATGCCTTCCCTGCTCTGACGGACTTGCCTGGAAGCTGTAAATAAATTGTAAGCTTAAAATAAACCTGTCGTAGTCATCCACACATCGCTGGGATGAATCTCCAAACCAGGCACAATTTTTGGGGAGGAAAGTATTTATTGAACAGATCCAGGGGGAGTTTAGGAAAGGTTGGTTCCCTTTCACAGATTCAAGCAGAGACAGAGAAGCCCACCACCAGCACCTCAAGCAAGCAGACTCCAAACTAGCAAACAAGAGGAACTCCAGGCTTGAGCTCAGACTACTTTTTGCATATGTAAAGCTAGAATTCCAGACCCCCCCCCAAACACCTTAGGGCTGAACTCTAGGATCTGGCCAACGTGACATACCTCCTCCAGCCAAAACTGGCTGGAGACAATTTACAATTATAATAAACTTTTGAATCTATTGGGGGACATTATTCAAACTACCACAAAACCCTTTCCTTTCATAAGTGGCTTCTGGCTGGGTGCTTGTTCACAGCAGTGATAAACTGACTGATACATTATGGAGGGTCCCAGGCATGGTCCCATCACCACCCTGCCTTCAGAGGAGGCCTGGTGGGTCACCGCACAGGCCTCACAGAAATGCTCAGACCATCTCCCAGGCAGGCTTATACAAAGTGCTAATGAAGTCTTTCAGTATTCAGGCTGAGCTTCTGATTTTTTTTTTTTCCAAGAGTGCAACATTGTGGTTCAATATTTGCTGGGTGGTAATTAATGGCACTTAATCTGTAAATCTGGAGCCCGTTTCTCATTTGTTAAGAAGTGAAGTTAACATAGCCACCCCACTTGACTCCTTCCCTCCATTACCCTTCCCAGAAATGCCCTGTTTTATTTTAGCCCTAGTAAGTCTTAGGAGCAGAGGGCTGAAAGAAACAGAGAAAGTTTCACTACTACAATTTTTAGGGAAAGGGAGACAGGCAAAAAGAAACCTAGTCCTGTCTGACCCCAGACAGGCAGATCTGGTGTCACACTGACATTCCTTGTGAACAGCCTTCTCCTTTCCTGCTTCTTTAGATAGGGTTCAGCGCTTTCTAGGTGTTCAAATACATATTTCATTTAATTCGTACTCTATGGCAACATCTGAAAGACTTGGGACATTCTCTTCATTGTTTAAATGAGGAAGCTGGCTTTTAGAAAGACAAAGGAACTTGTTCAAGGCCGGTTAGAAAGTGGCAGACTGAAAGCATCACATTCAGACTAGGCTGGCTCCCAAGCAGAGCTCTTCCCTCTGCTTCTTGTGACTCAGCCTTCTAGCGTGAACCACCTCACTTCTGCATCACACGAGGTGAGCCATCATGACATTCATGTGACTCTATTATGTCATGGTCCTAGGGCTTCTCCATAGGTCACTTTATCTTTATACCTATCACCTTGTGTGATAATCTGGACAGGCATCATGGGTAACTTTCATTTTATAGATGGAAAACGGAAGTTCTGCAACATTAAGGCTTTGGGAGGCTCAAGCAGGTCTGAGGCTGTGTTCAGTACGCTGGACAGTGAGGACAGCCCTGAGACAAAGCCCCGCTCCTATGCTCCTCACCTGGCCCAGTGGCTCTGTATGACGAGACAGTGGCAATGTGTAGCTCATGCTTGTATTTCATTCAGGCAGTTGTGAGGCAAATCAGGAATGCTTGGCAGGTAATGAATGAATGAATACTCCTGCCATTGGTGTCGATGGTGGCAGACACCTACGACAGAAAGGCAGCAAACACAGAACGAAGCAACGTGCATCTGATTTTAAAAAGCTTTGGGAGCTTTGGGCCAGCAAATAAAACGTGCTCCATTCTGCCAGAGTGAGGGGATTGGACAAGAAGGAGCGCTCAAGAGTTTTGACACTGCACTTTGATCTGTTTGACAGGTTTAATATTATAGAAACATTTCTTGTTTCAACTGGGAAGAGGAAACTAATCACCCACCCAGCTAAACTCTAGATTTGCCACCATTCACTGGGAAGGGGGTGGGATGAGGGACATGGGCCAGACAGACAGAAAGTAAAGCTGATTTCAACTCCAGCTTCCCCTGTGATCTGGCCCATTAGTTCAATTGTGTGTGTGTGTGTGTGTGTGTGTGTGTGTGTGTGTGTGTTCCCTTTCCTGACTTTATTATTATTTTTTGTAAAGCCATTGCTTTATTTTCAAGATATTATTTTTTAAGTGGCATCTAATTATGTTTTCGCTCCACATTCATTTTGAGCAGGTAATGAAGGCTGCAGTGGGGAGTTCTACTGTGATTAATGGAAGAAAATGCAGATGGGGCTGAGCTGAAGCAACGGTGTAAAATGTGGTTTTATAAATAGGATTGAAAGAAATTAAAGTGCTCTGTTGTTATACTCAGCAGAGATGGCATTCATTCTCTCACAGACACTGTCTGGAGAAAGTCTGTGTGGACATAGCAGGCCAGCCTTCAGTGGCCATTCTAAGGTAGAAGTGACACACAGGCCCCTAACTCACAGATCTCTCATGCTCCCAGAAAGCATCTTGCTTATATTTGCCGTCTATTCCCCCAATATCTACTTTTATCTTGGGAGGGAAAGCTAACAAGATAATCCTGCCTTTGTTGACCAAGGCTTCCATGGAGGGGCTGTCAGAGGAGCCCTTGGTGTCTTGATGGATCAAGGGACAAAGATAGGGTGTGGGGACACACAGCACAAAAGTGTGCTAAGGGACATCTTCAGACAGATTCTTAATTTGGCATACCTGGGCTTTGATGTTTTCTTTCCTTTTCCTTTTTTTTTTTTTTTTTTTTGGTTGGGAGTAGAGAGGGTAATGCTGGTTAGATTCATATTCATCGTAATTAATTAGTTTGTTATGCTGGTGATGGAACCTTGATCCTTGCTTGCTCTGAGCTACATCCCATCTCTAGCCCGACACCTGCTATTTACCTCTGTCCTTCACAGTGTACACATGTGCACCTGTAACCATATGTATATGAACATGCACAGACACCCCCCCACACACCATGTGCACATACACAAGCAGAAACAAAAGATACATATCTTCCGTGTATAGCTTTTGTTATGTTTCCCTTTTAAAAAATATTTCTGTGCTTGCTCACCAGATCTGTCCTCAGGGCAAGTACACCAACTCCTCCAGGGGCCCTGGAATTCACTAGAAGCCAGGCACTGAGCCCCACACTTTGGAAGCCCACCCTAGTGTGTAAAGGGTGATTAGCACCTATTTATCTCATCAAACCAGAGATCTAAAAATTCATCACAACTCTTCAAAGAAACTATCCAAGAGTGCACAATGGGTGAATGAGAACTTTAAACACACAGGGGAGTTTAGGATCCAGGTAGATTAACACACTCAGCAACTGACCTTAGAGTCTCATGGCTGAGAGGTGAGAGCTGCTCATGAGGCTCCTGTGAATACTTCAGATTCTGGACTTTTCCCTTGGGGAAGATAAACCCCTAGAGCATAGAAGTTGAGGACCAGCTGCTTACACAATTCGAATGCAGCTGACATTTAGGAAGCATGGAGGTCCTGGGCAGGGCCCAATAAAGAAATTAAAGCGTAGAAAATTGAAGTGGATCATGCAGTGCCATCCAACTGTTAAGAGGGGAAGGACTAGACCCCCCCCCAACTCTGTTGCTCTTCCCACTCCACCTAATGCCTTCTCTTAGGTCTCTCTGTAGCGAATCTGTGGGTCTGAGGGCAGTGGGGGGTAGAATGGAGGACACTGGTTAAGAAGGAAGAAGACTTCGAACACATATGTGAAGCTCTATTTACATCGAGCTTTAAATTGAACTTTCCATTTTCCAGCATCAGCTTCCAGAATGCAACCTTAATCTAGTTCATTTGCATAAGCTTTAAAATAAGCCTTTAGAACAAATGTAAATGGATCTTCAAAGAACAATATTATGATGGGTTCAGTGTAAATGACTCAAAAACATATGGACAGCATTTCTTGAGGATTTCCGAGAGAGGTGCTGTCTGTCTGTATGCAAGGGAGGTTTATTGCTGAAGCAGAACAGGGAGGTGGGAGAAGATGAATATCCACAGGAAGAGAACACATTGCACCCTTCCCAGGGCCCTGATTTGCTGCAGTGAGCTGGGTTGATTACATGGAATGGCCAACATGAAACAAGCAGCCTCTCACTACAGGTTACAGGAAGTAGAACACTGATGCCAGGCCTAGAAGGAGCCAGAAAAAGTTCCAGAAAAGTTCTCATACCGTATTGATAAGGGAACCAAGGTCCAGAAAAGGCAGATGACCTTCAAGGTCACATAGGCAGCATGAGACAGAACTCTAGCATCAACGGAGGAATGTCTAACTCCAGCTCTTATTTTCTTTCTAATATATTACCCAGCTGCTAACAAATCAACATACATTGGGTTTGGAACTTGCAGGCAAACACAGCTTCAGGGAGAGGTTAGGCAGCAAGAACTTTATTGATCAACAGCTTTGGGATGTCACTGACATGCTGGTTGCTGGGCAACGTGGCTCCTCTCTGAAGAGGAAAGAAGGAGATCCCAAAGATGATGGATCTGCATTAAGCAAAACCCAATAACAAGGCACTTTCAGGTCAAAGACATGGTTTTCTGTGGTTTGGAGTTTTTAGGTCAGCTGCCCAGGGGCTGTCCTCTGCTCAGCTTATCTGAGATGAGGGCATCAGTAAAGACCTCCTCAGAGAGGGGAGTCAGGAAAACCAATTTAAGATCCCCTTAGCCAGGGCAGATGGAGATATGGGCTTGTTTCCTGCCAATGTTAGTATTATATCTTATCTTTTAGCTAGGCTCAAAATCAGAGGAACTGGCTGAAAAAGCAGTAGCCAGGGAGATATGTTGGGGGTGGGAGGAGGAAGTCAATAACTGTGGACAAGTCACCTAACTATTGTGGCCTCAATTTCTCTAACAGAATTGTGGGTTGGATTATCTGGCATATAAGAATCATTTGGGGATGCTTGTTTGTTAACCTATAGACTCTTGGCCCAAGTTTTAGCAATTCTGATTTAGAACAATAATTCTATCCATTCATTCTCAGGTACTTGCTGGACTCCATGGATATATTCTGGATTCTCTAACAACATTGAAGGCAAACTGAATCCGAAGCAATCTTTAAGGCAACTGGGATGCAAGCTATTTCAAGAGGAATTCTTGGGCTGGGGAGGTAGCTTAGTGGGTAAAGCGTTAGCTGTGCAAGCATGAGTACTTGAGTTTGGATCCCTGGAACACACATAAAGTCTGTAACCTCAGTGTGCCAATAGTGAGAAGGGAGGCAGAGACATGAGCATCACCTGGAAGCTCCTAACCTACTAGCCTGCTTCAGACAAGGTAGATGGTCACTTGAAGTTGTCCTCTGAGCTCCACAGGTGTACTGTAGTATGAATGTGCCTGTACCAGCATACACGAACATGCACACATATTCGTACATCAATAAAAATAAGACGAGGTTAAAATGAGTGATTCATTCTCAATGAACTGTATTGTCCTGTGACTTGCATGGGGTCACATCGACATTGGATTTGGATTCTTGCTTTCCCACTTCCTGACTGTGTGACCTTATTTAAGCAGTTCATCCACCCTCTCTGGTCTCATCTGTACAATGGGGCTGTAGAGACAGCGTCTGCTTCATCAGGGATTGTGATGAGTCTATCAGCTTATCTGGCTGAGTTGCTGCACAGAGTTTCTGGAGCCCAGACAGGTTTTCCAAAGGTGGATACACACACAGACACACACAGTGCATGTGTTGATATGCATGCACATGTGTGATACACACTAACAGTCATTCGTGTGCCCAATATGCCTTCCTCAAGAGAAATTCAGTGATAGTAGCAATTGCTTCAGCTTGGCTTCAACAGGACAGTCCTCATGGAAGAGGTGACATAGTGCTGGCTAGAGAGTCTAGTGACAGCATGCAGCCAATGAATATGCGCCACATATATTACAGCTGTCCCCACTTACCCTCCAGGGAGCACATTGCAGGACCCCATCTGATGCCTGAAATTACAGCTCACACTGAGTTCTACATACACTATGTTTTCTGTAACACATCCACATCTATGATAAAGTATAATTTATAAGTTAGTGATGAGAGATTAATAACCATTCTACTTATAAAATAGAACAATCATAACATTGTTCTACAATAAAATCATTTAAAACTTATGAATTCTTGATTTCTGGACTGTTAAATATTTTCAGACCATGGTTGACTGTGAGTAGCTAAAATTGTTGAGGCCAGAGGAAAGGGGATGCATTGTCTGATTATTTATTACGCACATGCCAATGTCAATGACGCTTTCAGTGCTGCTTCCTGCTAGAATGTAGGCTGCATGAGGCAGGTATTGTGTCTTCACTGTGGTCTGCCATGTCCCTGGCACTAAATAGAAGTGGAAAGAATGACAGACCTGGTTCCCTGAGGACATGCGGAACTAGGCTTGAAGCCTGCCAGGTTGGAGGTGCTGGGCCTGTTTGGGGAGGCTAATTAGTAGCTGCACGTCCTGGGCAAGAGATCTAGTTTTGAGAGGGAGATCTCAGTCCCTTCTGGCACCCTCTTTCCATCCCAGGTATCCTCCTGCCTCTGGCCCTCCCCTTGAGAGGATGCGTGGAATCGCCCTTCAAGTCAGACTCTGCTCTCCAGGTTTCCCCACCAGAGGCTCTTTGAATTTGAGTGGTGGAAACATCCCAGAGATACACAATAGCCTCCTCTGGGTAAAGAAGACCCTGCTGAAATTGTGGCTCCCAATTGAAGCTTTGTAATATACCCTATTGCAATTCAAAAGGAAAGAAGGAAAAGAAGTTTAAATAATTTCCTAGCTTGTTAAAAACAGCATTTGGTTCACATTTCAACATCTGAGCAAAAGACAAATGGAATTTTACAGTGTGGCCACACGGACTGAAGTTAGTGGAGCAAAATCAAGATAGGGGAAAAAAAAAAGAAAAAAGAAAAAAAAAACCTAAACAATGCCCTCCCACACCCAAATGACTGGTTGATGACTGTAAATACTTGGAACCACAGCCATTTCCACTGAATTCTTACAGACTTCCTGGAAGGACCAGAAGCAGAGAGGAAGGGACAAGAGAAAGAGCCATCAGGTAGTTTCCAGTGGTCTCTCTCACCGTGTCACTTCGTTCTTGTAAGGTTTGGTGATGATTTGTCTCACAAGGATTCCTGTGCTGGAAGCTTGGTCCCCAATGGGGCCATCTTACTGGGGTGGAGGGTCCTTTAAAAGATGCAGTCCAGTGGGAAGCGCTTAGGCCATTGCATCCCTGGGACAAGATTTCGTAGTGCTTATGGGATCCCTGAAATGGTTCTGCAGAAAGGATTGCTATAAATGAGCCAGCCTGGCCCTCCCCATACTCTGGCTTCCTGATTCATTATTCTCCCACCCTTCCTTTCTCCTATCATGATGATGTCATTCGCCATGGTGGGATGCAGCCAAGAGAGAGGGCCAAAGCCAGGCCCATGTAGCTGTGACTTCTAACCTCTAGATCTGTGAGGCAAATAAGCCTATTTCCTTTGTGAAGTATCCTGCCTCAAGGATTTTGTTATGTAGTCACAAACAATGGACTAATAATAGAAAATTCTGTCCCTTGGGAGTCTAAAGCCAGGGCTTAGCCTGAAGTGGTTCCCGAGAGCACCTCTGGTCACCTCATTGATGGACTTAGTATAGGCTTCCATAATTTCCCATTTTACCTCGCTCTCCCACCTGGGCAAGGAAAGGACCATCTGAAAGTTGCAGAGGCCAAGCCTGGCTTTGGGAGTAAATCTTACTGCTGAAAGGGACACCACCATTGAATACTGTGACTAGGTGACCAGTCAGAGTACTGCTAGGTCATGCTTCTGCTCAAGTTCAGGCTCTTGTGACCTCTAACTAGTATTGCCCACACTGAACTCACCTCTGGACTCACCGTCTCCACTAGGGAAGCTTATTACTACCTTCATTCTCCAGCCCCTCCTCTAGAGATTCCGGCTCAGAGGTCTGGGGAGTCCTTAGTGATGTTGTTCACTGTCACAGTACCAGAAGCCTAGGCAGGTGCATGTCATGCCTTGGCTTTGAAAGCAAGCTATGCTTCTGGACTTATCACAGCATGGAAGACATGGTATCAAGTGAGTCCTTTGGGCTGTACTACTCACTGGCCTTTCTCCTCAAGTGAGCCCCAGGCTACTGTGGCCACTGGGCTACATGTTCAGCTTGGCACACAACTTTCTTCCTTCCATTTAGCAAGCTTCACTTAGCACATAGAGCCTGGTGCCTGGCTTCATCACAGGCCAGCGAGCCTTACATCCCAGCTCTGCCTGATAAATTCTTCCTCTTGGCAAGGTACATAATAATGGCACACTTCAGAGGTGACAAGCAAGGATTAAATTAAAGGGTGGCTCTTTGCTCAGGACCCAATAGCATGTAGTAAGAGGCACAGTACACTACAGTATAGAGAGCTTGTGCCATCACCCGATGATCGTCCTCATTAGATATCCTATACACATTCTGAATAGCCGCCATTCCCTGGTTGACCATGGCATCTTGTCGTCACTACCTGAATTGCCCTTATGAGCAATGTTCTCTACATGTGCTATTGGGCTTCCGTTTCCTTCCCAAGTGGTGTTGGGGACCTGGTGTGACTGGGAGTGTATTTCCCCTGAAATCTCAGAGGCTGTTTTATGTTGGGATCTCTAAGCCTACCCTTCTGCATGGTGCACAGCAAGCCCTCAGCACAAACTGACAGAGGCAGGAATGGGATGAGGTGAGGACTGTGAAGAGACATCCGACAGGACCCTGTGCCCAGTCCTAGGCTTTGCTGAGCTGTTCCTCGCAATTGGAACACTCAGTGCTCCCCACCCCGACCCAGTCAGTAAAGTCATTATCACAGAAGAGCAGTGCCAGGCACCCTCTTGTGCTGTCCCTGGGGCCTGGCTGTGGTCTTCCTGGATGACTTTCCATTCCTCCCACCCTTGCTCTGAGCCTTGTGGCACTGTGGTCCCTATACACGGCTGTTCCATCAATAACAGCCTCCCTAGTGGTGGAGTTACAGCTCTTTAAATTGGAATAGGAGGAGTTGAGTTTTTCAGGTGAAAACAGCCAGGATCTGAAAAACTGCCTTGTTTTGAATGCAATTGCATTTCCAAGGACTCAGAGGAGGCCCTGAGCCCTCTCAGCCTGCCTGGCCTTCTGGGCAGTGTGCACAATCTCTCTGTCTCGCAGCCACGGTCTTTTACTACCTTTCCCAATAAGCTGCCTGGCTTCCTGGGCAGAAGGCCCTGTTCGCCCCAGGAAGCTGCGAAAGCAATAAAAGAAGCAAATGTTTTCTAGGTCACCGCCTGATCAAGTCCCCACTTAAACAATAATCTTGCCATTGCATCTGCAAAACCCCAGACTCAGGCCCCAAAAGGTTATTTCATCAATAATTCTTGAGCTTGCCTACGGCGAGAATTACTCCCAGCAGGCGTTTGGGGCCATCTCTAAACAGGCTCTGTGGAGGAGAGGCCTCATTCCTCTCAAGTACTTAGGCAGGAGCCATTAATATTGTTGAAGGGGAGGGCGGGGCAGGAAGGGCAGGAGTGGGCAGCTCCTGGAGGGAGGAGGGGCAGGGGCTTCAGCTTGCAGAGGCTGCACTGTGTGTTAATAGCTGTGGGTTAAACTGGGCACCTGTGCCATCCAGTGATCTGCTAAACAGTCTCACTGTCAGAGGAATCCTTGAGAGATCTGGTTAGAATCTGTAGCCTTCCATCCACTGGGCCCCTAGCCAGCAAGTCCTTGAAACGGACTTCTTTGATTTACTCAGGGTATTTACCAAGCAATTTGCAAGAGCAAGTAATTACTCTTCAGTTCATTGACTCCTAGGTGTGAGAACCATTTAGGTCCTTGGATTTGACCTCCATCGAGCCTCCCCAGGCCTCCTTGGATGCTGGTCCTATTAGCATTTAATCTCCTCAGGTCTGCAGGCAGTGGTGACTGGTGGCTTTCCCCAGAGCCTGTCCCTGAGCCTAAGGCAGCTCCCAGCTTGTGCCATTGCATCCTCCTCTCCCGCTCCAAGCTGAGGGCTATGGCACCTTGTCCTCTGGCTCTAGCTTGGTGATTAATTCCCTTCCTTCATTTATGCTGTTTGTGGGGAGGTATTTATAGACTGTGACTGTGTTCCCTCCGAGCCAGATCCTTTCTCAACTATATAAATTTGGTTCTCTCACTCTCTCCCGATACGACTTATCTGCTAATCCCTAGAACATTTGTTGGTGTTTATGTTTGGCTCGGATGTGGATTTCTGCACCTTTCTAAATTGCACTGACGAGCGTTGCTCAACTTGCCCTAGCAAGAAAAAAAATTAAACCATTTTTGTGGTTTTTCTCTTGGGATCTCAGTTCTGAGAGCCAGGAAGATCACGCAAGGGGAGAAGAGGTTAACAGATGGCTCACAATTATATTACAAGAGCAGCTCCAAAGGAAATAAGATCATTTTTCAATCAATTTCTTTACCAAAGTACTACATTCAATTCCCTGCCCCGACCCCAACAAGAAGCCTCCTTTCCCAGTGAAAGTCAACAATTGTTTCCCCAAGAAGGTAATTTTGAAAGCCTCCCACCAATACCCTGTAGAAGGGAAAGGAGGTGATACTAAGAAGTGGGTCTGGGTGGGAGGAAATTTATTATTGTGATCATTTTCATAATGCCACCCTCAACACACTCAGGCAGGTTGCTGGAGCTTTCCAAAGCACACACTTCAGCTCTCTGGGCCACAAAGGACCTTAGAGGCCATAGACCAAGTGCATTACCTACATAAGGAAACCAAGTTAGGGTGGGGAACCCAATGAAGACGTGTTTTGGTAGCACACATCCTGGGTTTTAAATCTTTTTATTGGCTCACTAGCAGCAACTATCAGTTCTGGATTAAGGTTCCCCACTTTACACATCCTGAGTTCAATCCCTCATCTGTGATTTATCCATTTTGGGGCTTATAATAAACATTGAAAATAATGCGTGGAATAGATAGATCCCTGGCATACATTAGGTGCTGAATAGATGGTCATTGCTTGGGCATGGGCAGTGAGGTGATCTGCCTAAAGTCACTCTGTCAATTCTGGGGCCGAAATGGGACCTTTCTTTCTCAGTGCAGGCTTTCTACTATGGTACTTCCTCCTCAATATCTATCCCACTGGACTTAGTCCTATTCCATGGATGTACCAGAAAAATGTCACCGTTGGTGGAAAGACACACAATGCTCCCAAGTAGGAGTTCAAAGCCTCCGAGAAGCTTCAAGGGAGGTTTCCCAAAGAACCCAATTATCCTCTTTGGAAACAAAGCCAGGCCCATGGAAATATCAGACAAGGGAGCAAGAGCTTTCTGGATAAGTAATAGCAGCTGGTTTTTTTGGAGGGCAACTGGACCTTATGCCATCAGTCCAAGCTGGAAGCGAAAACATTCCATGGAGCTTTTTACTGGGGAAGTACCAGGCATTCTTCTGGGGCATTTATAAATGTTGTCAAACAGCCCCACTCCCAGGCTAGGAAACAGGTGCAATGCTTCTCCGTTTGAAGATACAAATGTGAAGTGTGGATACCTCCCATGCATTGTACAACTAAGAAAAGGCAGAGCACCTGAACCAGGTCCTCAGTGATGGGTGCTCCTGCTCACCACTGTGTGAGTGTGCTAATAAAACACATGCCGTTGTTACTCTGGAGGGGGCTGGGATTTGCAGGGTACCTATCTCTAAGGAGGCAAACACATTTATAGATTTTTATAAATCCAATTAAGTTAGTTATCTTAATATGATCTTGTCTAGTTTCTCCATATGGATGTGTACACATGTGATTTGGACAGGGAAATCAATTTGGATCACTTAGACTAAATGTATTCTATTTTATGTCTACGCTGTGGAATTAACCAGAGAATTGATAACAGTTCTTCATGTCCACAGTCTAGACACAGGGTGTGAATGTAACCTGTGCAACCCTAGGGCTCACATGGGATGACCCTTCTTCCCAGCACATTCATCCCACTCCTCTAGGTCTAACATGCTGCAGGAAGCAAGCTGTCTCATTCTGAGAGGTCTTCAAGGACAACCTGCCCCAGTATACCTTCTCCTTTCATAACTCTTCACAGCCAGAAAGTTCCTATACACAATCAGGATGTCTATTGCTCTGAACGAATCACTTTCCCTTCTGTTCCGTTCTTGCTGGCAATGGAGAGCAGCTGGGAAGGTTTCGATAGCTCTGTGATGAACTTGAAAGCTGTTTAAAAAACACTCCTGCAATTTCTCCCCCAACAGCCAAATAAACTTAATTCTCTTGGCATTTGTCACAGGGAGAGACAATTTTCTACACATCTAGCCATTTGTTAAGAGAGTCACAATAATTTTGGAAGGTGAGATTTTTTTTTTAGGAGGCAAGAGTGACCATTGGTTGAAAAGCTGTGCAAAGTGCAATGGCTGCTGCACATGGATTCTTGCTGCATATTAATTTTTAAGGAAAAGCTAGTGTATATTTGAACACTGGAAGAAGAAAGAGTAAGAAAAATGATTAAAGGGTAAAATTGAAGAAGGTGAATGGGGAAAAAATCCCTTGCATCTCAATTAACATTTATATTAGCCAGAGTACAGAATATCAGTAAGAGTGTGGGCTGTAAAAGACTTGACTTCAAAGTCCAACTCTTCTTTGGCGTGTGACCTTGACCCAGTTAGTTTATTTTCTGTGCCTCAGTTTCTTTACAAAATAGGCACAATGATGATATGTCTAATGGAGTTTTGACAGGAGTAAGATGCATGTAAGAGACTCCCTAGGCTCAGGGGAGGTGCTCAGAGCCATTTTCAGGAAGCTTCTCCCTCTGGTAGATTCCTTCTCCCTAGAATGGAAAAGAGGGCCCTAGATATTGCATGGTGAATGAATTAGTTATGTAGCTGTGGGTTTAGCATCACTATAATGCTAATAATAATGATGACTACTTGCTTTCAGCAGAATAAGACCACTGGGTGATGGACCTGAGCACCGGATGAAGAAACAGACTTAACTCTCTCAAGCTTAGGGAAAGTTTCTGAACATCAGCAGAGCAGCGTACAATGCATCACTAGCATTCTAATGACTATTTATTCCCCCACAAGGTTCACATAGGAAAAAAATGCAAATTCCATTTTTTTTGACAAAGAAATTTAAATCCAGGAATTCTTCTAGCTACACTGTAGGAAGACTCTTCCCAGGCTGGAGAGGAATACTGGTTCTATAGGTTTGCCTGGGGACCTCAGAGGCAAAGAGCTGAGATGAGAGTAGAGATGGGCAGATGTCAATAAGACCTCTTCGTTCTCTACAATACATGCCCTTGGCTGAGAGAAACAGCAGAAGGCACAGACCATCCCTGATCCTGAGCTCTTTGGCTATTCCTGTGGTTATATATTGGTTTTGGTTTTAGCAGAAACCTTGGGGTCTTCATGTGGCCAGTGAGTGCACTGTGATAAAGACATAGCCATACACTTCCTCCACTCAGTGTTCAGGCGTGTGCAGCACGTGGACTGAAGGGATAGCACCGTATGATGAACTTGCTGTACAGAAGAAAGGACAAAAGCAGGAAGGAAGGTTTCCCAGGGCCCGGATGTCACTGTTTGCCCTCTCCCCACCCGGCAGATGTCAGCACACCCCTAGCTGCTGGAAGGTCTGTCGTCACAGGCAATGGAACTTTTCAGATCTGCTGGGTTATCTTGAGGCCCCAGGAAGGGATGTTGATGACAACCTCCCCTGGTTTACTTAAAGAAAAAAAAAAGCACAAGCAAAAATGGGCATTTTTCACTGCAAGGTGGTTTTAAAAATGAAATTAAATCAAAAATAGTTTCATGGGGTTGGGAGTTTCCTCGCCAACCCTCCAGATGGCACATCTGTGATGATTCAAAGAGTCAATAACAACTTAATTTTCTAATTTCTTGGACAGTGGAATACAGAGATGGGATATAAACTAGGAATTCCCACTAGATGGGTCAGAAGGCCTGCCTCCCATACCATACCTACCAGGTAAATCTCATCTCCACCTGTCTCCTTGTCTACCTGATAGGAATCATGAGGCTCCATGCATCTTTATTACATACTTAGAAAGAAGTAGACAGAAAAGACAACAGATAGTATTCATTTAAATTATAACAGTCATTGCAGACATTTACTCTGCCCAACAGGGGCATGTGTGGTATTGGAAGGACTGTGTACATTCTATGTAAAACAGAGACTGGGAATGAGGGGAAGACACTGCCTTGTCACTATTTATCACTTAGTTAACAACGTAAGATATATGATGGATGCTAAACAGTTTGGTGGCAGAACACATAAATGAAGTCTGTTTTCCCTGGAAACTGCATAACCATTTGAATTAATTTAATTTGAAATATCAAATTAAATTAAACTGTAGAATAATCCCCAAGGGAGAGCATATTTCATTTGCAATGTCTTTTGATGGAATATTCCCTGCCAAAAGTTTTGCTTTGCATCTGGCTACAGATCTAAATTTATTGCATTAGCTTTGAGAAGACTTTTAATAGAAAGCGAGATTAAAAGAAAACTTGATGGGAAATAAAGATGTTCCGTGCCGAAACCAGCACTTCCTAGGAGCTGTTTCCATAGCTTCAAACTCTCTCTGTCTAGCTCAGGTCTCCTGCTTATGCCATGTATTGAGCTGGATATTTGGTCTGAGAACATTCTTTTGACAATGCAAATTTACAAGTACAGCAAACAGAGCAAAATGCCCACTGTCTACCTGGTTTATGGCCTATATAATGCCTTCCACAGTTGGTAGCAAAGGCAATCATCAGCTCATCTGAGAGGCAAAGAATGGAGGGAAGAGAGAAATTACAAAGATCTCCTTTAAAGATCACCAGGGTGCCTGTGTGTATGAAGTGGTGTCAGATGGCCCATGCTGGGCTCTTCCTGAGCTGTTGGCCCCTTCTCAATCCTCTCTCCTCTAAGTGTAGTTCTCTCTTCAGGCTTTGGGGCCACACGTTGGAAGGAGACACTGATGATGAGTCCAACCGCTTTCTAAAATATAGGTCACTCCAAATCACCACTTAGGAAATGAGTGGTCTCTTTTTTCCATGGCAAGACAGTGAAGAAAATTGCATGGAACAGCTGCCTGAAAGTCGATGCAAAGGGAATAATCTATTTCTTCTTCCTGGTGAGCAGATACACAGCGGGAGAGGCAGATGTGAAGGGAGGGCTGCTTACTTGAAACAAACAAACCTGGCCCTTTAAGGAAGCTCTGTGTAAGCTTAAATTGGGCCCAAAGAACTCAGATAAGAGTATCTTAATCAAATTTTTAAAAAAGCATTAGGTTTTAATCTCCAGCACGTTAGTAACCTAGTTTGCTTTAAATCTTGATTGGAAGAATTACCCTGACAAGAAAATTAGTACCAAGTCAATAAGTCTGCGGCCCAAAGATAGGACATGAAGTAACCAGAGGGGAAGACTTTGTTCCAGTCCAAAGCCCATGCCTGCCCTCCTCCAGCCCCAAACATGGGCCTGCAGGCAGCTCTACTTGCTCCCATGCACTGACTGGAGTGGGTGGAGAAGTTCATTACAATTTTAGCCATGAAGCCCTGAAGTGCAGGTAATCATATTAGAAAAAGATAAGGCACAGGACAAAAAAAAAAAAAAAAGAATCCAGCTTCATGAAGAAATTCTAATTTTCAGCAGTCATGGGTAGAAAATCAATACAGCTCTCTGATGCAAAATGAGACCATAGTGCTCCCTTCTTCTCCTCCCTTCACAAAAAGAAACACCAAAAGTCCTCCCCCACCAAATGAATGAATGAATGAATAAACAAATGAAAAAGAAGCAGAGAGGAATGTACGCATGCTGACAATCTCAAGTCCCCACATAGCTGTGGCACCCTACCTCATTCCTGTTGAGAGCTTCCCCTGGCAAGATCTAATTCCAGATCTTGTCAAAAACATGTCTTCCTGCTAGTTCCAAATAATTCTTCCCTGTGTTATGCAGTTACATTTTTCTCTATCCCCTCCACCCTACCTTGTATGTATGCTTACCATCTGCCATTCAGGCAAAGAGAGAGAGGAAGGGAAAGGAGGGGGAACAAGAAGAGAGAGAGAGAGAGAGAGAGAGAGAGAGAGAGAGATCCAGCACCCATTTTGGCCTTGTTGAAGAATATCCAACCACATCCAGTTGTTCCCCTAGCATAGGGAGGGGTGTCATTTACTGACTGGAAATGGATGGAACTGTGGGGTTCCTTTATACCTTATCATTCACTTGGGGTGACAGTTTTAGAAACATCAGGAGATTTCTGCTTTAATCACTGATTATGTATTTGGCCAATAAAGCTCATATTGTTATCATTAATATATACATATTTCTAACTCAATGGAGCTAGACATAATTAAGTAGAAATGTTCAAATTAACAATGATGATAATCATTCAAAATGAGATTCCCCTGATGTCTTCCAGCAGACTAACCCACCCCCAACCCTGCCATGTAAATTGTGTGCAGCCGACCTGTTGATCTGCCCACTGCCCACTCATTTAAATGGAAGCCCTTTAAGGTGATCCTTCAGATGCAACAAATGATAAATAGAAAGATAGTGAATGTCTCTATTGAATTGTATGGAATGTCAACTGTATTCTGACATCCCCAGTTATGGGGCAGTTCTTGAAGACAAGAGGCTTCTGCAGCCTCAAAGACAAGGCAAACTCAAGTATGTCAGGTCCCTAGGAAGGCATGGTCCTAGGATGATCAGGCCAATAGCTGATCAAGAGAAGGACAGATGCATTATGGTCCAAGCCCATGGAAGCCATATCTGGATGAGAGTGGTACCATCTGCTGTCTTGGCTTCAGCATTTGCATGCAACAGGCTCCCCCAGGTGGAGGCTGCAGACCCCAAGGCAACAAAAAAATCCTTTCCTTTGGGTCCATCTGACATATGCCCCTATGCACTATCACTCTCAGTGTGCCAGCCTGCCTCCCCTCTCTTGGCTTTGAGCAGCAGGCCTTCCAAAGTGATCTTGGAGCACATCCCCATGTCCTTGCCAAATTCACTGGTGGCATTCTGTGTTTTCTTCCCCTAGTTAGATTCCAGATCCTGAAGGGATGTGAGTCACCTCCTCTTGCTCCCAAGATGCTTTAAAGGATCTGGGAAAGTACTCAGGAAATAGGGCTCAACAGATCAACCTTCCTGATGCCAGGGCAGGGTCATGGGTGATACTGTGAATGGACTACTGTGGGACTGACATCCATTTTCTGAAGGCATGTTCACCTGTGCCCAGGACATTAGTTTCTTTAGCTGGATGGACAGATATAGCCACTGAAACTTAGGGGTCTGCCCTGCAACAAATGTGGCTCCAGTTCTCACATTTTTATATGCCATGTTACACACATCATCCCCGAGCCGCTCAGAAGCCCATGCATTTCTGAGCATTGGCAATCAAGCATAAAGTTCTGGGGCAAGCTGTGAAATCTCTGAAATGAAAATCAATTCCATCTCCATTTCATGGAGACTAATGTGGCATTTACAACATAAACAATCACTTCTGTTAGGGAGGAAAATTAAAAGCTGTGCTACATAAAGGCACAATGTTTAAAGTTCTGGTGGAAATGAGCACTTGGCTTTGAGATGATTACAAAGGGAATTGGAAAAAGAAATAAAGAAAAAAGAAAGGAAAAAAAGAAAGGAAAAAAAAGACAAATTCAGCCCCAACAATTCAAATGTACAGAGGTTTCAAAACCCAAATTTGCTAGAACTGAAACCATTGTTCTCAGCTCAGACCTCTAGAGGTAAAAAATGGAAGCTTTGGTTGTGTGCTCAGCGGTAGGGGAAAGACATCCACGTCTCATGAAAGTCATGTCCATTTCTTTTCCTGATGGGGTGATAATACAGAAATTTTCTCTTGGATAAAGACCCAAGCCCCCATCCCAGAGTCTTTTTTGCCCGGATGACACTTGTTGTATTTTCCTTATGTCCCTTTGTTATAACAGAGTCCTGTGAATTTTTGTGTACACAATAACACATTTTTTATAGATTGAAATCAAAATTAAAGACTGGGTAAAAAAAGAGCCTCTTGCAAGTTACAAAGCCTAGAAATTAAGCTTAATTTTAAAACTCGATGACTCCCAGTAAGGATCCCAACCTCTGAGTTCTCTAAGTTGAGACATTGACGATGTGATGTCCATAGGGGTTGTCTCTAGAGTTTTTTCATGCTCTTATTTTGCAATTATCTGCAAACAATCACGCAGTTGGCCTCATTTGCTGGGGTGGAGGGAGAAAGACACAATCTGTTGACAATCAGGAAGGTGCTCATTTGCATAATGACTGATTCACTAATTAGCCAGAAAGACTTACAGAACAGCCATACAGGCAGGCACTGGCTTCCCTGCTGTGACGTTTTCCTTGGGAGCTCCTGACTCTGGCTATGAAGACTCCAAAGCACTAGCCAGTCAGTAACTGCCTGTCTATATGCTGCCCAGGCAATTAAGAACTGTAGCATAAAGGAATCTTTTTCAATTAGCTATTTTTAGAGTTGGGCTGGAAAAGCTGTCTTGCAGTCTTTTAAAGGTTTTATAACAGTACTATGTTTATGCATTACCACTGTCACATGCATATTTTCAGTCTATTTTTGTTCTGCATCAAATAATTAGTAGTAATACTATTTTGAGAAATATTTCCAAACTACCGAAAGAGAAGCGAAATGGGTATCTGATAAGGCAGTTCTCCTCAGTTCCCATCTGAATATGGGACACCCCGGGGCTCAATGGTGCTCCTATGGCTGGTGTACACATTCCAGCCAAACACCCTGTCACACATCTTGATTTGCCTTGATCAAGGAAGCAATTTAGGTGACACTCCCTCCCATCTCACCACCAAAGCTGCTAATCACCTTTTCAAGATAGATGGGGAACACTGAGTAAATTGCTTGCTGTAGCCCCAAAATGCTAATCACTTAGGAACATCTCAATTGTGACTTGAGACCTAGCATGATAAGGTAGGCAAATAGTGGAGGTCCACAGAACTATTATTTAGCAATGTCAAAAATAACTATTGCATTTGCATAACTGCAGGGTTAGATGACAACTTCTCCCTCAAACTGCTTCCGCAGCAGAAAAGCTTTGACCGATATGAAGTGTGGCATGTTGTTATTTTTTAAAGTCTTACAAAATGGAACGGGACCTGTTGGAACTAGATGTTGGAGCACCGATTTGGAAAAGAGAAATACCTGAAAAAACAATTTAAAATGTTTTTAAAATCATGTGTACCCTAAGGGAGTCGTGTGACTTTTGGGGTACAGGGTGAAAAATTGTATCTTTTAATTTTACAATATCTGTTTTGTGCTTTTAATACTTCAAAAATACATATCATACTTTACAATTGGAGTATGTGGACATAATTTGTAGAGAAATATATACTTTGGATACATGCTAAGTTTTTCATGGGAGCTGGTAATAAAAGAAAAATGTCTGGATACCATTGTTAGACCATATATACTGTGATGCTGCTCAGGAAGATGGCTGCCTTCTTCAGAGAATTTTTTAGAGGGACAAGCTCATTAGCTGTATCTACAGATACATTAATGAAGAAGATACTTGCACTACATAAAGAAGCCTGGCTGGGTTAACATTTGATATTCTCTTCTCTCAGATAGAATAATAATATTGCATGATCTCATAAAAATTGTAGTCTTAAAGAGTCTTTCCAAGTGAAGAACCACAGATTTAATTATCTTTGGGATAGGGAAATGCATCTTGAATAGATACTATAGTTTGGGTCTTGAATATCCCCCAAAGGCCCAGGATAGCACTATTTGGAAAGGGTGGAACCTTGAGGTAAGGCCTAGAGGGAGGAGATTAGGCCATTATGGGTATAATCTTTAAGGTGCTCTTGAAACCAGGGCTTCCTCCTGTGTTTCCTGGCCTCCAAGAAGCCAGCAGCCATGACGAGAGCTGTCTCTCCATAGGCCCAAAGTGACAAGAAATCACAGAGCGGAACCTCAAAAACCTCCTTCAAGTTGCCAACTTCAGACATGTGGTTGACATGGATTTTTTCATAGACTAACCAAGACAGAAACAGCTGAAAACACACCAAGTAAGCAAGCCTAAGCACCTAGGTTTGCTATGTTAATGTCAGCCACCCAGTGCCAAACCCAACCAACCTAAGCCCAGGACTGTGCATATAGACAGAGCCACCTCTGGGATTTTTTTTTATACAAACACAGCTATCTCCTTATTCCCATAAGCCTTCTGCTCCTGCTCCCCATTTATTCAACCATAGATATTTTATTATGTTAGATTTTCCAGACAAGGTTCTAGCAATTTTGAGATTTTCACTCCCCACCTCCTCTTTGGGGGTCACTCATAGGTTCCCAAGCAGGAGGTGTTACTTTTTAATGAAGCACATATAGTATATATGCGTATTCACATGTGTGTAGGTGGGTATATGTATGTGGGTGGGTACATGTGCACATGTGTGGCTTGAGGTTAACATCAAGTGTCTCCCTCAGTCTCTTTATCTCATTTGTTTTGAAACATGGTTCCTCATTCGGATCTGCTGGGAAACTTACTTAGGATTTGAAATCAGACCAAGGCGATTCCCATATGTTGTAGTCCCATCTTCTTGTTGATGGGACAAAACACCCGACCAAAGCAGCTCATAAGAAAAAAGAATGTATTTTTGGCTTACAGTCTTGAGGAGAAGCTCCATGATGGCAGAAAGAGCATGGCATGAGCATGGATAGCACCTCTGCCACAGCAGATGGAAAGCAGCAGCAGGAGAGTGAACAAAAGCCAATAAACCTCAAAGGCCCATCTCTAGCAACACACCTACTCCAGCAAGCCCCACCTCCCAAACTGCCAGCAGCTGGGAAGCAAGCTTTCAGAACACATCAGTTTATAGGGGACACCTGATGCAAATCACACACCATCTTAGCTCTCTGGCTAGCTATGCCATTTTGAACAAACCACTTCTATCACTGAGTCTCAGTTTCTTATCAATAGTACAGGAAGAGAAGCGAATCCTTTGAGGATTAAATGAGACATTGGACATGAAAATGCTTACAAATTAGGAGGTGCTAAGCATACTTCAGAAGTTACTATTAGTGGAGGGTGATCATCGGGGCCTGGAGTGTTCAGGTAAGGCTTTATTCTGCTGTCCACTTACACCTTCTAGACAGATCCTATTAAATAGAAAAGGAAGTGAGAAGCCAAAGGCAGTTTCTCTAAGCAGTCTATGGGGCGGATATAAAGGATAGACTTGGAAGTGGCCTGCTTTCTCCAATGGGATTCTTTTCTCCCAAATAATCTTTTAGCATTGGAACACCTATCTAGACGAGTCTGGTCAGAAATGTGGTTGACAGGACCTTGGATCCATGCAAGGCCTCGAGGAAGAGGATGCTAATAAGCTGCCAGGCTCCTCTACTCTTTCCAGGTGAAGTCTGTTGCTGGGTCTCCCACAAATGTGGTTCCCCATGATGGAGTGGCTTTTCAGGACAGTTTCGTACCCTTCAGAACCCGCGGTGTATGGTGACTCCCAGGTGATCACCAGCACAGGACAGTGTCCATATCCACCCTTCTTTGCTGAGGAGAAAAAAGACAACCCTAATTCTCTCTGATGCTCCTCTTACCTGCCATACTTGGTTAGCAGTTGACAGTTGAATGCAAATGACCAGAGCTGTCAAGTTTAGTAAATGAAGAGAGGATTCAGGAAGTCGATGCCTAAACACAGAGCGGCCTGTGTCGATGCAGTAATTACTCAGGGCCAGAGTTACTCCTAATCTGAACTCATCGTGTAGAAATGTAATTACCACGTAGCTTCTGCATATCCCCAGATCTTATGAGGTAGGCCAGTGGGCTCCTTGCAGCCTCTGGGGGCAGGACCAAGTTATGATAGTCTGCGCCGGGCTGCACTAGTCTTATCTCCATTCTTATAAAAGCTCTTGGGAAGGGCCCTCCGCAGGAAGTTGCTCTCTGCTTTCAATCTCATTTTCTGATACCCAGTTCTGAATTCCCTTTTAATGAATGTGGTCCAGGGCTTCTGGTTGTTCATCTCAGTTTATTTGCTTTTCCTTGTGCAGATTCCCTCGTGACTGCATTGGGCAGCAGGACCGGGAGGAAAGGGGGCTGGGTTGGGACATCAAAGCTGACTCGCAGCTTTCAGGTCAGTTGCAGTAGTGCCCATCAAGCCCAGTGCCATGGCATGTGCCTGTAGCCTTAGCTCCCTGGGAGCATGGGACAGCAAGATCTCTTGAACCCAGGAGTCCTGTCTGGTCTGGACAAAACAGTAAGACAAATGCTAAAAGGAAGATGGGGCCAGAGGCATAGCTAACTTGGTAGAATGTGCTTAGTTACTTTGATCCCAGCACTGAGTAACCTGGGTATAGTGACATATGGTTGCCATTCCAGGTCATTTTCAGCTACATAATGAGCTTGAGGTTAGTCTTGGAAACACAAGACCCTATCTGAAAAAAGGGGGAAAAAAGGGAAAAGAGAGAAAGAGGAAGAGAAGAAATGAAGGAAGGAAAAGAACTAGTGTCCACGACAACAAAAATGACAGCTGTCCTTTCTACCCATTATTCTCTCCTTTAGCTACTACTAAGAAGTTCCCTGAATATTAACAGTAAATCTAGCTTCCCATCATAAGCACCACATTCTGCTGGCCAATGGGATGTGGGAAGTAGGGCTGTGTATAACTTCTGTAGCATCTGCTTCATGTTTTTGGCTTTTCCACTGACTGGAATCTGGGTACAATAGTGGGAACTAGATGAACACCGTGAACCTCCTGAATGAGTGTGACGGAGACAGATACTCTCTTTTTATTTAAAGCATTGTTGAGTCTTTGTCACATGACTCTCTACAGAGCCTTTGCTCTGTGACCTTCTTCAGTGGAGGACCGGAGAGTGTGGGCTCAGGCTGTATTCTCCTGCCTCAAACTGCCTGACAGTGAGTTTGGGGCTATCTTTTGAAATAGCCCTTCTAATCCACCTTTGGTCTTGAATTTCTCCTTTGTTTCTTCCTTCTCTTTGGTTGTGGCTGACAGCTCTGGAGAACTCTCATACTCAGAGTTCTTGGGTTCAAGCATGGTAGGGTAGGTGGAGGGCAGCTATGCCTGAGATTTGTCCTAATTCCTATCACATTCCTATCATAGTCTGACACAGAGGAAGTAGCCACACTGGGTTTGGAGCTGATTCTGGCTCTGTCCCTCAAAAGCTGTGTCATCTTGACCAGCTCTTCTCCCTGAGCCAACTGACAGAGCTAGACCAGATGACATCTAGAATGTCATCTAGTGTTAGCATTCTGCAGTGTACCATGACAGCCTTGTGGCTACGTTTCTTCAATCCTGAAGTCAGAGGCCCATGTCCATGCTAAGGGCTCAACAGATCACTTCTACTCAATTCTCATTTCTCGCTCAGCCTGAGTGGGAACAGGCTTCCAATGGGGGACAAGAGAAGAGAGGAAATGAAGCCGGAGCCATGGGAGGCCTTACAGAAGTGCCAAGTGAAACCTTTCTTTGGGAGATCTAGTTAGTCTCTCCGAAACTACATGACACACACACACACACACACACACACACACACACACACACACACGAATTTTTGAGACTAGCATAGTGACTTACTGATGAATTACCCCTCTGGTGGGGGTCAGCAAAGCACAGGGGAGGCCAGGCAGGAGGTGAGCCATGGGGATGGGCAGTACAGGATTGAAGTCTATTCTCTGTTCTTGCTTTTGACCTTGGAGGAATTTCCAAGTTTCAGGGCCTCAGTTTCCTCTCTTGTGAAGCAGGGACAAGAGAATACCTCCTTGAAAATGGTGGGGGGGTAAGGGACTGTTTTTAAGACACCTGACACACAGCAGGCACCAAGCCAATTCCAGCCCCCACTCCTTCCTCTTCCTCCTCTTGCAGCAGCTGACTGTCCGATTTGCACTTAGCTTCCAGATGCCTGGCCCACACCCCTGCCTTCTGCTCCTGAGCTGTCCCTTTCCTGTGTCTCTTCTTTCCTCCAGCTCTGCACCTCCTTCCCTACCTGCAGCAAAGTTCTCCCATCATTCCTTCTTTGCAGAGGGCAAGGAGAGGTGGAGTTATACAGATGCCCAGTGATATTTCAGAAGCTCTAATTAAGGGAAGATTATGCATGCCATTTGAGTTTTAAAAAGGATTCAGCTCAGAATGAATAGAACGCTAACTTCTCCCCTGTCTAACCCACTCACCCACATACCCTGGGGCAAAATTGAAGCATAACTCAGTTTCTTCAGAAAAAGCGTCAGACATCGGGTCATTCTGGTCAGTGGGCAGACAACAGCAGTGCCCACATTCTTGGCAAATGTCAGTTCTGTCATGTGTCCTGACTCTTGCCATCTCTTTGTTAGCTAGACATAGATAGAAATAAAAGTGACTGTCTTGCTGAATTCTGTCTCCCATAGAAACTACTATGTAATTCTGTCCTAATAGGCAGTAAGTACCGTGGACTTGGGGCAGTGTGGCCCATGACTGATGGCAGGGAAGTATCTTTGCCTGCACACAGCCACCCTGTCACTGTCCCGAGTGGTCCCTATCTTCCATTGCATCTGATTGCCAAAGCTAGGCAGCATCAGGTCTGACATGGAATATCTTCCTTCACCTCCATCTGTGATACCCACTCCTTGGATGTGCCCACTGAGTCATGAGGCTCCTGGCAGCTCTCAGTGAGCCAATGCTACATAGACTTCTACCCCAAACCATCTCCTCTTGTCACGTGTGTGCTACTGTGTGATTGCTTTCTTTAGCCAATCATGTGTGGACAGGTGTGTGCATGTACATACTCCTTTCTGTAGGCCCTGCATGCTTGGTTTATGTTATTTCATACATAAGCGAGCCACTTAGGACCTTATGTTATTAGTCTTTGGGGTCCTGTAAAGAGAATTGTTGTCTTTGTCCCCTTTAGCCCTCATAGGCGTAGCTGTTGGGGACTAGTTCATGCCAAGGGACCCACTCTCTTGGCCTGGATCCTCCTCCCCGAACCATCTCAGTGCCAGTCCTGTGGAGATTCCAGTTTAAAAATTATTTATTTGCAAGAATGGAGAGAGAGAGAGAGAAAGAGAGAGAGAGAGAGAGAGAGAGAGAGAGAGAGAGAGAGAGAGAGAGAGAGAGAGAGAGAGAGAGAGAATGAATGGACGAACCACTGCCAACAAACTCCAGATACATGCATCACTTTGTGCATCTGGCTTTCTGGCTTTTCCTGGATACTGGGGAATCAAACCCCAGGTTGTTAGGCATTGTAAGTGAGTGCCTTAACCACTGAGCTATCTCTCCAACCCAGATTGGAGCTTTTTCCTAGAGTAAGAGTTTCTTTCCATAGTTTGAGGAATTCTAGGGGAACCTGCCATAAACTGGTCAAAAGAGGGGTTAATGGTGACATTCCTAGAGCTGGAGCAGGAGGCTGTTCTTCAGAGACTGGAGGGTACTACAGTCTCTGGAACCTTCGAGGCAGCTGTGGTTACAGGATAGAAACTGAAAAGTCCTTTATTGTTCCCTAGTACCCGTGGCCCATGGTTTATGGCATGCTTTTTACTCACTGAATACATTTCCCCATTTGCAAAATGGAGATCTTAGTATGGACATCTGCCAAGGGCTAAAAAAATGAATTTTGCCTAAATCATTTCTATTTAACCTGCAGGTGAGAGTAAGCCCACATGCAAATCTGAGTGTAGGCCTCTATGTCCTTCCCATGAACCCTGGCTTCAGAGGTCATCAAAATGGACATTGTCAAAGATTCAACATTGACCATGTTTTCCTGGGACAGGAGGGGCTTCTAGGCAAAACTAGCAACCACATGGCTGACCTGCCCAGCCATTCTCACGGAGCACATGGCCTCTGCTCTTGCCCATTCCAGAACACCACCTCTTAGCTCTGGTGCTCAGCTGCCGAATAAACAATGGTTTGAAAACTGCCAGGTCACCATTATTGACTTCCTCAGTTGCTTTATTTAAAAAAGCCCTTTTCCTCCCGGTTCCACTAAGAGGGCAATACTATAATTTCCTTCACTGTCTTCCTTTAATGAAGCCAAAGATCAGGCACAGGAAGTCAGGCACTTTGAGAAGGGACCGAGTAACAAAGCTGACCTTAATGAGAAGAGTTAAACATAACTCACTCCTCCAGGGATTAACTGCTCTTGGGTCTAGAAGCCTGGCTGAAAGGTGACGAAGTGATGATAACCAAATACTCCAACCAGGTTCAAGTTCACCCTTCTTTCCCAGTGGAATCATTCTCACTCCAACTTGCTACTTGGGAAAGGAGGTACTTCCCTCTGTTCTACAATTTCCACTGCAACTTTATTTTTTAGAATCCATCCTCAGCAATGTGAGCTTGTCCACACTGGAAAGCAAGTTCACTGGTTTGGTTTGAGGTTTAATTTCGAGGTATCCCCATGTTACTATTGCCCCCCCTTCAGGAATGGTATCTAGAATCATTTCCTGTCTAATGTTGTGAGTAGGTTAGGCTGCCTAAACTAGCTGGAGTCTCCCCCCACCATTCCCTGTCTTCCTCTTGTCTTCCTGGTCCTCGGTTGGCTGAGAACAGTAGGAGCTCATAACAGACAGCATGTCATCCATTCCTGACAGCCTTGGTGCTATAATATGGGCCTGCCAAACCCATTACAGTAATGACAGCATTGCAGAATTAGAACACTCACTCCTACATAAGGAAGAGGAAAATGGGGTAGAGAGGGGGCAGGGCTGGAATCTTAAGCTATTTTGCTTGCTTTCTTTCCTCCTCCTAAGAGGTGGCATTATCCGCTTTTCTTTCTCTTCTGTTAAAAAGATGAACAAGCATGCCATCATGTAACCTTAAGTCAGTGAACATATTTTCAGGGAAAGTGACAGGATCGCTTGGGTCTTGGGGAACCATCCAAAAGATCATTGTACCTCCCAGTGGAGCTAGGAATGTTGCTCTAATATCATCTCCCCAATGCAGCTTGCACACACGGCCGCCCTTTGCTGACGCATGGGAAATCTCACCAGGCTCACACAGAATTAACTTTCTGCCTTGGGCTGGGGGATCTGGGGTATTGCAAAATATAATGATCATCTTTCTGACTGGGGATCATAAAGTACTGTTGATAATTATGATAATTAAAGTGATTTGCCTACAGTAATTAGTCCCTAGGACTCCCCTGTGAAGGCAAGACAAAGAGATTGCTCCGTCTTGTATATGGGCCAATCGAGGCACAAAACTGGGGCCAAGGACCAAGTACTAGTCCTGTCTGATCCCAAGAGAATGTTCTAGGCACTGCACAGGAAAGGGGTTCTGGGCTTGCTACTTTGTGGGTCAGGATGCATTCAATATGAGAAGTACAGAGTCAGTTTGAGGCAACAATAGATGGGCCGCATCCAGAGGATGTCAAAGTCCTGCTTAATATGGGTCTTTAGGAACAACACTGGACATGTATAACAGTGCAAAGGCTGAGGGCCCAGAGGGTCCTAAGCTCATACAAGGACACAGAAGGAGACAGTAGAGCCAAGAACCAGCCTGCCTTTCTTTGCTGGCCTTACCTGGCACCTGGTCCACAGATCAAAGTACTTGAAAAAAATTGAAGGTATTTTCTCCCAATCCAACAGGGCAAAGCTGATGGCATTCCTAGGGCAGAGTTTATGCCACTAATGATCAGACTGCAGAGAGGGTGGGCCTCTGAGCTCTTGTCTCAGCAATGGCCACTGGGCCTGCTTCCCAGGACCCTAGAAGACCAGGGATGTGGAGGGACAGTCATTCCAGGACAGTATAAATGAGGCAAAGTGTCCTGGTCCTCAGGTTTGAATCCTGGCCATTTCTGTGTGACCTTAAGGAGGCTGTCTGTCCTCTATCTGTCTTAGTTTTCCCATGAAGGGACATCATGGGATTCAGGGATCAGGGTGTTATGAGGAGGATATTGTCATGTCGAACACTTACTAGTTTCTGTATGAGTTACTTTTGCTTTATTCTGACCACAGTGCTTGGCAGGACCAATTTAAGGGAGGAAAGGCTGGTTCCTGGTTTCAAAGAGTTTTGGTTCCTTATGACAGGGGAGGAAGGCATGGCTAAGCATCTCAGTTCATGGCAGTGGGCTTGTGCCTGTTGATGTCATGGCAGCCCAGGAAGCAGAGAGCACGATAGGAACCAGAGGCTGGGATATATTTAAAGGTTCTTCCTAGTTGCCTACCTCTCTCAGCTTCTAAGTGTTCCACAGCCTCCCAAGACAGCACCACCAGCCGAGGAGCAAGCATTCAAAACCCAAGCCTGAGAGGGAGAGTACAGGTTCAAACTGAAGCATTTTCCTTTTTCTTAAGGGACCACCTTCAACAGACACTTAATCCATCAATTGATACCTACTGAGAACTTCTTCTCAGTCCAGCGCTAGAGAAGTTTAAGGGAGAAAACATGCCATATAAATCCAGTGAAATAATGGATGTGAAACACTATGTTGAATTATCTGTAAAAAAAAATTTTTTTTGGTTAATGCTACATGGCTGACAATTTGATTGTTGAGATAAAGTTCAGGCATAAGAATCTGTCAGAAGCCAATCAAGGCTAAAGATAATCACATACTACTTTGTCTGGCTAGAATGATAATTTCTCTAGTGTCCTCATCAGCTCAAGGATGAAATCCAAATAGCCACGATATTTTGTGTGGTCAGTTCCCTGACTATTTTTCCATCTTTAAAACTCTCTGGTTCTTTCTAGCAGCCTTGTTCAGCAACTGCCATTCACTCATTTTGTCCATCCTTCATTCCACCCATCCAATCCATCCACTTCATTCCATAAATATTGAATGCCTATTATACGCAGGGACTGTGTTTCCTAGGACTCTGGGAATGCCTGTAAGTGAGCTGGATAGCCCGAGAAATCTCATAAACTTATGAGAGTGTATAATCTCATAAATTTATGAGTTAGTGTATGTAGGAAACTGACCATATAAAGACATATAGAAGGTAGATTCAAATAGTGTGAACGGCAAGGGAGGAAGTAAAACAGGGTCCTGAGACAGAGTCGATGGAGGATTTTAGGTGAGAGGGTTAGGTTAGATCTCTGAACGCTAAGACCTGAACATGAAAGCCTGCCTCTTCAAGACAAGGGGAGAGTGAAGCCAAGGAAAGAGAGTTCTAGGTGGCAGGAATAGCAAGTGCAAAGATCCTGAGGTAGAAACAAACTTGGTTTCCTTTTGGAGCAAAAGGAAGGACGCTGTGGGCTGAGGCTTGCAGATCCTGTGTGATATAAAATTGACATGATTATGGACAATAAATATTAAATTTAAAAAAAATTGAGATTCATGAGATGCCATCAAAAAAAAATTGACATGATGTCTGAGCAGAAGATGGGACTGATATGGAGAACCATCAATACAATGTCAAGATGGCTTCCAATGGTATATGAACCAGTAAGTGCTTTAGGCAGAAAAGTCACAAATTATGCTTTGTACAATTTTTTAAAAATGACTACTACTTATACTTTCTAAAATACACATTTCTTTGCCTCTGAACTGTGGCCTCTGGGACTGCCTTTCCACACCCTCTTTACCTGTCACTCTTCCTAGACTTTGAGCTCAGATCCCCTTTCTTATCTGACACCTTCCCTGCCCTTCCTGATCCATGCTCCACTTGCCAGTCACTCGGCTTCTTTGCCTTGATGCTCCTACACCCTCCAATAGTACAGAAGTCCAAGGCATCACCACTACCTGCTTACAGGTGTCTCTTCTACATCTCCCTCGCTGGGACATGGTAGAGGCTTCATAGTTTTGATAATGGACAGTAGTCAGGATAGCCTCCATAAAGGCAAATCTTGGAGGACAGAGGATAGGTGGGATTTTGATTTGTGCAATAGTTTGAATAGATGTCCCCCAATAGAGTTTATTATATTTGTGTTTATTATAATTGTGAATTGTCTCCAGCCTTCTGGCTGGAGGAGGTGTCACTTTGGCCTGGCCTCTTGGGGTCTGGCCCTGAGGTATTTCTAAATTGAATGCAAAATTTTAGGGATACATATGGAAAAGAGCAGCCAGAACTCAAGTCTGGCAGTCCTGCTGTTTTGTAAGTCAGTGTTACAGTGTGCTTGCTTGCTTCTGGAGGTGCTGGGCCTCGGTCTCTGCTTGGATCTGTATAAAGGGGCCAGCCTTTCCTTAACTTCCTCTGGATCTGTTATTTCAATAAATACTTTCCTCCCCAAAATTGTGCCTGGTTTGGAGATTCATCCTAACTGCATGTGGCTGACTATGATAATTAGCAATAAAGAAAAGCCAGAGTCCCACAAATCCTGAAGTATCTGCTCAAGCCAGAATAGACTTGACTGGAAAGATATGTTATGGAGAAAGGGACCCCACACCAAGTGTAAACCATGTGGATATGGCCTCTTTCCTACATCATGACACAGTGAACACAGATAGCTAATGAGAATGAAAGATGATGCTTTACATATGATATTCATGCATATTTATTATTATTACATATTTCCATTTACCACTGAAATGCATAGACTTCACAATCTTCTCCCTATTTCCTAAATGTCCTGCATATTTTTAGGTCTTGAAGGATAAACAAGTAGAACTTTGTCCTCAGAGAGGTCACATAGACCACCATCCAATGAATGGACAGGAGGGTACAGTGGTTTCCAGCTGGGGCTCTGAAGTTAGAAAATATGAGTCTGAATTTTACTTGAATGGGTTGATTGCAGTCAAGTGGCTTAAGCTGTATGGTCCTTGATTTGTTCATTTATAAAATGAAGTTTATGAGAGACATGACCTAAGACCCCTGGTGGATTCATGAATTCACTGAATGTCTGGTAACCGAGAAGGCTGCTGGGTGAACGGTCAGGTAGTGCGTACAGCATGCATAGGCTGGGCTAACGAATTGCTTGTTCCTGTGGAAGATAGAGTAGCCAGTTGAGAAATTTTTGTTGTGCTACTTAAAAAAGGTACACAGTTTAAAACTAAAATTGCCTATATCTGGAATTTCTATTTACTATTTCAGAGTGAAGTTGATCTTGTGGAATAGAAACTGTGGAAAGGAAATTGGAGAACTGTTGTACCAACTTAATAAAATGGCTTGGCAAAGTGCAGGGCACAGCTGGAGTTCTGTGAACACCTGCTGCGGGTCCATCATTATTTTCCTTGGCTTCCCATAGGAAGGATATGCAGATCTCATTAAAAATATCTTGTCTGAACTCTGTTTAGGTGTGTCCAGCCTTCTTCTCTCTCCCCAATATACAGGCCTTCAGAGCACCCTACCAAGAACAAGCCAAATTGGACCGATGACTGCATGAGGTAAGCAGGTGGGAAGCCTGTGTAGGGAGGGAGCACTTCAGCCTCCCAGGGTTTGGGCTTGTCAAAGGCTCACCTCTGCTGCCTTCTCTAGACACAAGCAAACCCACAGATCCTGCCCATTTCCTTCCTTTCTCTTCTCTTGCCTTTAATATGCCCCAGGACGATGATACATGGATTCCCCCTGGCCACTCACACAAGAAGAGTCTTCTTGCTGCCCCCTCCCCAAGACTCTAGCCCCTGCCAGTCACCCACTTTTCTTTCTTTTGCTTCTATAGTCGCAGGAGCCTTTGGGGTCAGTGAGTGGGCTGAGAGAGCTCAGACACCGTATGGTGATTCATTTGCAGCAGGAGATTCTGAATAGATAATAATCGTCTGCAAAATGGCAATTAACAGACTCTTTTAAAAAATGCCTTGATGGTTATAAAATGGAAGGCGAGGCACATCATGCCTCTTGTGCAAGTAATTACTGAGGCGCCTGTTTGGCATAGATTTTGAATGACCTGATAATTCCACCCAGTCAGGCCAAAGCAAGACGATGCTTCTACTTTCAACCTGTGACCCTAGGATGCCTTCCTCGAGGAAGATGCACTTGGACTCTTCCGAAAAGCCTTTTCCTAGGTGCCACGTGATGCGCCACAGCTAAGAAAGAGAACAGAAAATCCACACCATCTGAGAGGGAAAGAGAAGAAAGAGGAGCTCATTCATAATACACCAAGTCTGTGTTAGTGCTCTTAGATGCAATGTCTCAGTCTATCCTTAAACAGCCTGGAAGGAAGTTTTATTCCCTCACTTCTTGAAAAATAGATGAGGAAACTGGGGGTTAGAGGTTAAATGACTTGCTGGAGGCCAGTTAGCAGAAATGAGATTTGAACTTTGAAGTACATCTTTATGGAGCTCACAATCTTTTCCACCAGACAACGCTCCTGCGCTTCTTCCTCCCAGCATTTAAAACTGGTATTCATTATGCACCTACCCAGTTGTTTGTTGGCCTCCTTGCTTGGCTGTGTTGCAGGTTTACCGGGGCGGGAACACACTACTTATGCATTCAGTACTGAACAGTCAGTGAGGATCCTCGTGCCCGAGGGCACATAATAAATATTTGCTGAATGAATAACTAGCTTCTTCAGGCTGGGATGAATCATGAAAGTGCCCAATATAAGACTGTCTGATCAACTAACATCTCCACTAACAAAACACAGCAAAACAAACAAAATCTGGGCTTGATGGTGGCACATGCCTTTAATTCCAGCACTCGGGAGGCAGAGGTAGGAGGATCACCATGAGTTCAAGGCTAGTCTGAGACTAGTTCGAGGCCAGACTGAGTGAATTCTAGGTCAGTCTAGAAACAAGACAAAACAAAAATATTCAAAAAGATTTATGGCTCCATGGGTAAAGTGCTTGGTGTACAAGCATGAGGAGCTGAACTAGAACACCCAGAATCCACACGATATCCAAGTATGGTGGCCTGCACCTGGAATCCCAATGTTGGGGAGCAAAGACAGGAGATCTGTGGGACTTGCTGGAAACTTGTCTGGCTGGATAGGTGAACTCTGGCTTCAGTGAGAGAACCTGAGCTACAGAGAGGCTACACACATTAGGAGCTAGCCAAAATAGCAATGTTGTCTCATTTAACCTATATTGATCTCACTCTCTGACAGAGATTCTGTTTGTATTTTCCAGAAGGCAGTGAGAGAGCCGGGGACAACCCAATTCCACCATCAAGACAATGGATGATGGCTGACATCCTGGCAGGAGACATACCATCCCTGGCCTTCACACAGGGCCCAAATGAAACCTATGAGAAAGTGACGAGACAAACAGGAGACCAACCACCACAGCAAGTCTGATAACCCATGAATGATCAATGGAGACCAACACCAAGGGCAAAGGTCCAGAGATACTTAAGATCTCAACAACAAAGCAGACTCAAAACTCACCGTCTATGACTCAGAGAACTGAGTGGAAGAGGGAACAGAACAAATGTAAGTGCCATGGTGAGGGAGAATATCCAGAGACATGGCCCCCCTCAGCAATAATACACAAGGGGGAAGGAAAAAAAGAAAGAAAAACTGGCTTCCTCTGGTGCAGTTCATACCCCCAACGTATGGACAGATCCAGTATTTGCACCGAGGAGGGACCCCAGTGGGTAGGGGACAGATACACTTATTCATAATCATAATAAAGATATTTAAAAAGAAATAAAAAGTAAAGGTAGGGAGATGGTTCAGCAGCTGAACGTGCTTGCAGCAAGCTCAAGAGACTGACAAGGCCCAAGATCATTGAATTTGAGTCCCCAGGACCTTATGTATGTCTGTGACCCTAGTCCTGTGTAGAGCAGAGACTGGAGAATCACTGAGGCCTGTTGGTTAGTCTGACCAAAAACTGCAGCTCTATGTTCAGAGAAAGACTCTGTCTCAAGGAAATATGCCAAGGGGCGAGAGAGGAGGAAACCTGACATTCTCTCCTGGCCTCCATGCAACTATGAGCGCATTTTCACATTCCTGTGGAACCCCCCTCCAACACATGTATCACACATGCAAAACTAAATAGACTGAGGTAGGAAGATTACTGTGAGTTTGAAGCCAGCATGGGTTACACACTGACTTTTAGGTCAGCCTGGGCTAAACAAGTAAAGTGGAGAGCATTTGAAGAAAACACCAGACATTGATTTCTTTACATGCACTTGCCACACACACACACACACACACACACACACACACACACACACACACACACACACACACGAGTTTTCTGTGGTACACTAGATTTGGTACTGGCTAGTCCCGGCCATCATGGATGCTGTTTTTCCCCCAGGTAGAGGTCAGAAGCCCTTCTCATCAGTTCCTTTGTAGATGGGCCACACTTGCATGAGTAGAAAGCACATCCCTCCGCCTTTGCTGTAACCTGGCCTCCTCTGATTCCGTCCAGCTTTGCTACACATCATCTTCTTGCTGTGCCTGGCAGAATAGAACAGAGGACACACTTGGGAAGGCACAGCCTCACCTCCAGGGAGGTGCTCGGGGATTCTCTTGGCGGACTGAAGCAGCACGGGCTATCACTGACACCTGAGCAAAGTTAGAGAGTTTTGAAGAAATCTCTAAGTGTTAGATGAGAGGAAAAATACCCAAGTTAAAAATGATAAACAATGGTAAGATTTTAGGTAGGAAAGTTTGAATATGAAATGCTCCCCACACTCTCATGTACAAACACTTAGACCCCAGCTGGTAGCACTATTTTTAAGATTTCAAGAGTTGGGGCCTAGTTGGTGAAAATAGGTAATGGGAGTGGATTCTTGGGAGTATTTTGTTTCAAGTCTCTGTCTGTCTCAGCTTCTCTCTCTCTCTCTTTCTCTCTCTCTCTCCCCTCTCCCCCTGTCACTCCCATCTACCATAAAGCAAGAACAGCCTCCAATAATGCTCCAATCATCATGATGTTCTGCTCAAGGATATGAGGCCAAGTGACCATGGACTGACTAAATACTCTGAAACTATCAAACTGACTAACTAATCTCATCTGGTTCACATCTCAGGTATGTGGCCACAGCAACAGCAATAATAACTAATCCATAGAGTTTAAGAAGAATGCCAATTCCTTCTTCAAACTGGAGGACCAGACCTTTAAAGCTGGAAGCTGTCACGATACATTCTGGATACAGAACAGCAAACAGCAGGTGCTCAGTGAAACCCCAGGTCAGCAGCACTGGAGCAGGGATGGCTAGTAATTTGAGGTTCAGGAAGAGGAAGTTTCTAGCAGGATTTTGACAGCTCTGCTGTTCTGAGAACTTGTGATGGCCTACCTCACCCTGACCCACTGCCACAGCCACTCAGGGAGCCTCACAGGGCTCACTATGATAGTGGTCAGGAAAGAGAAGGGGGTGGCAAGCCAACTGGTGGTTTTCAAAAGACATGTCATTGGTACTTCTTCCCTGTCGCTGCTCAGAGTTGGAGCTTTGGGGAGGCCTGGCCAGCATCAAAGAGGGTGGTCCACAGTGCCATGCAGTCTTTTGGGCTGTACTTAGGGGGTTTTAGCTTTTTCTTGCTCAGTGGCTTTCCAGATGCCAGGTAGCTCTGTCTTTGCTGGTGAGGGTAAGGGTTCCTACCCTCCATGCCAAGCCTGTGAATCCCCGTCCTCATATCTAGGCTGGGGAGCTGCTTGATGGATAAACTCCCCAGTGATCCTGATGAATGTTAGAACTCGAGTCTGGAGTAAGGCAGAGGAGGAGGTGCACTACTCTCCTGTTGACAGACACTGATCTTGGGTGGACCTCTAAGGAGATCATAGTTGCGTAAATATCAGAAGGAAACGATGTCTCACTTTGCAGAGTGGTTAGATTCTAAAACATAGGAAAGGAGGGGTGTTGTAGTCAGCTTCACATTGCTGAGATGAACATTCACACCAGGCACAGGTTGGGGAGGAAGGGATTTATTTCAAGCTTCAGATCCAGGGAGAAGTCCCATCTTTGGCATAAGAAGCTATACATCCATACATCCAAGCAGAGAGAAGCAATCAACCCACAAAAACCAAAAGCAGCAAGCACAAACCCAGCCACAGAGACCTCGCCAGAGCTCAGACTTCTCTGCATACCATTTGGCTGGAATTCAGATCCACCCCCAGTGACATCTTAGGTCTGGGCTCTAAGATCCAGCCCCAGGTGGCCCAGGACCCAAGTTACAAACTTTAATAAAACACCAGAGTCTGTAGGGGACATACATTCAAACTACCGCAAGGGGAATCTTTCAAGTGATTGGCTTTACAGGCCTGTTATGCATCTTAATTTGATGTGTGGTCTTGACTGAGCCACAGTGTGTAAATATCGAATGGAACATTCTGGGTATTTCTGTGATGGGGTTTCTGGGTGAGATCAACATGTGCATGAGTGGACTTGGTAAGACCGCTTGCCCTCTATGGTAGAACAAAAAGCTCACCTCACCAGAGCAAGAGAGGACTCTGCCAGCTGACCACCTTTGAACCCAAACTGTAATATCAGCTCTCTTTTTGGATCTGCAGCCTACACTATGTCTTGCAGATTTTGGGCTTACTAATTTTCATCATCATATGAGTCAGTTCTTTAAAATTAATCTCTCTATATATACACATCACATTGTGCTAATCAGCTTTTCATTACTATAGGCAAATACCAGAGTTAATTAACTTATAAAGGGAGAAGGTTTATCTTGGCTCACAGATCTGAAGGCTCTCATTCATTAGAAATTTTTCCCATTGCTTTTAGGCCTGTGAAAAAAGAGCACATCATGGTAGAAACAAACCCACTTATTATTATTATTTTAAAAGTATTTTATTTATTCATTTTCAAGCAGAGAGAGAGAGAGAGAGAGAGAGAGAGAGAGAGAGAGAAAGCGCACGAGGGCCACCACCTTGTGGGTCTGGCTTATGTGGGTCCTGGGGAATTGAACCCAGAGCCTTAGGCACTGGAGACAAGTGCCTTAACCACTGAGCCATCTCTCCAGCCCCAACCCACTTATATTAATAGCCAGCAATGACACAGAGTGGAAGTAGGGGGGCTCACAATCTGGGCATATCCCCAGTGAGCTGCGGACCTCCCACTAGACCCTACCTCTCTAAGGTTCTTTCACCTTCCAGTATTGTCAAACCCTTAACAAGCCTTTGAATGACATTTATGATCCAAACTATAGCACACACTGTTGGTTCTGTTTTTGTGGAGAACCATAATTCAAGGCCCAAAGAGCATGTCCGCCAGGTCGATATTCCAGCTCACCACAGTTATGGAGTTCATAGACATCGTTCACAGTTTTCCTTACAGGGAGGGCACTAGCTTCTGATACAGCTTTGAAGGGCAGAAGGCTGCAGGAATGTGCACGTGTGAGCGTGTTTGCTCCTGTGAGTTCCCTGGACCATGTCATTATATATCCCTAAGATTGAACCTGGCAGGCGGTGACTGGTGGGTGACAGATGCATGGGTGACAAGTGTAAAATTCTGTGACTCTCACTTATTTGGATACTTTTGGGGACTTTCCAAAGCTTCAGGTATCATAACACATCTTAGAGAGGCGAGGAGCTTGTCTACTTATCCACTCTCTATCGGGAGCTCCCCTGCCAATGTCTTGTCAGGTAAGGACAAGCATAGAGAAGAAGGGTACACCGTCTGTGGCTGGAAGAAGTGACAGAGTTCTTTGGACAGGAAGTTCCTCTTGGTGGCTGCTAAGCTGCTGGGGGTTGTGTGTAGGCCCTTGTTTTCAATTAATATTCATGCTAACATGAAGAATAAGTGTAAACCTAAAAAATAAATAGGAAATAGAGGTGGGGGCTGGAGACACGGGCCCTCACACTTCACTCAAATCAGCAGAAAAACAGGACCAAGGAAAGAACAGCTCACATGTAGGAGGAAGGAGCAAAGATGTCAAGTCTCTTCCAATGGCCTCATCAGCCATCTCTAGCAGGTGTTCCAGCCCATGCATAGGTCCGTCCCTCTGTGGCCTTTAGGACCAGCTTTGCCTTCAGAGACACAGATGGAGGGAGATACAGATAGAAGTGATTTGGCTGGTCCTCCCACAGAAACACTGTGGGATCCCTCACTCCAGCCTAGCATAGCACGTGTGCAGATGGTAGGTTTACGGTGCCAGTGGACTGAGTTGTATGCTCCTACGGGCCACCATTTCTATCACCCGTGCCCCTCCCAGGGCTCCTGTCACATTCTCTCAGTGCCAGCTGGAAAATGTCTTTTGTGGACAGCAGAGCCCTTGGGCTGGGTGGGCTTCTCCAGGGCAGGGCTCTGGGAGGTTGACCCATCTTCTGAGCCAATTGGATCTGTGTTCCGAAAGGAAACCAAATTGACAGCCTGACTCCTGCTGAGCCCAGCTTTGCACTCCCCCAAGCTTCTATTTTTAACGTTGGCTCTCCTATCTGCTTCCTAACAAGTCTTGGACATTGTCTGTAAGTTGGTCCATCTATTCCACAGCACCCCTGCATGGACCCCTGCGATAGCCCAGAACTCCTAAAAAAAAAAAACCCCACAGAGGCTCCCAGATGCTGCTGTCCACAAGGCTTCAATTCTCCTCAACAGCGAGGCAAATGCTGAACAAATCCCTGACTCCCCAGATCCACAAGCATCTCCTTCTTAGACATTAATGCATCCCATTCCCAGTGTTTCTGCAAAAGAATATTCAAGCCACGGGAGGCCAACACAAGGAGCCATGTGCCAGATGCACTCACTTAAGGAGTCGATCGATTTCAAAAATTCAGATAGATGTGTTAGAAGTACCTTCTCGACAGCCAAATGGAATTCTCCCCAGCCCCACTGAGTAAAACACCAAGTTATACATCTTCCCTGCCAACATGGACACTCCCAACGCTGTAAACTTTGTGCAGGGAGACAGCTGGCTGCTTCCCTGAGGGGGGTGCCCATGCCAACCCCCATGAAGGAATGGAGTCCAGGGGGGGTCTTATTGCCCTTTTCCTCCTGGGGATGCCCTGGCTTTCTTTGAGCCCAAATTCCCTCAGGCACCTTTATGGTGAGTCTCAATGGCCCAGATCAGGGCCTAGGCATTCATCCTGGGGCCTCACGGCTCCTTAGCATTCCTGATGTGTATGTAGGTGCTTCAGAAACACCCTCTAGTGATAAACACCTTTTCAGTACTGGGTACCGAGAACAACCTTACCCATAACACTATAATAATTTTTATTTTCTAGCGTAAACGGAGAATTGAGTAGAAATCCTTAAAACATAATTATTGTATAATAATTGTGTATATTTATGGGATACAACATGGACCTTTTTATTTTGAGCTATACAACTGTCTTTTGTATGCCCCTGAATATTTTGCTAAATCTAAATTGCTCTTTAGAGCATGTCTCCCATTGTATTGCAGTTTTTATTATTATTAGTTTTAGTTTTTTGAGGTAGGGTCTCTCTCTAGCCCAGGCTGACTTAGAATTCTCTATGTAGTCTCAGGGTGGCCTTGAACTCACCATAATCCTCCTACCTCTGACTCCCCAGTGTTGGGATTAAAGGCATGTGCCACCAAGCCCAGGCTGGCCCAGTACTGTGGTACCAGGCCTGTACCATGGCTGGCCCCAGTGAGATACTCTGATCTCTGTGTACAACAGATCAAGGAACTGAGCTGGGAGAGCTAGGATTTGAGTTCATGTCTTCTCAGCCAAGCATGGGGTCCTTTCCTATGGATATACTGGTGATGTCCTGAGGAAGAGGTGGCCTAGTGACCCCCGGCTCTTAAGGCTTGGGGTAGATGTGATGGCTGAGGCTAGAGTTAGTCAGCTCTGTGGATCAACAGCCATACTCCTGAGGCAATACCCAGAAACCCAAGGCAACTCCCCTAGAGGGAAGCCAGGTCTGACTGGGGGATCTGCAGGGGACTTCTACTTGGGGGACTCCAGAGGAGTCTGCTAATTCTGCCAGGACCCTGGACTCTAGACTCTAGCCTGGGCTTGTCTGAAGGTGACTTTTCTCCTATGGCCACTGTGAGAAAATTCTACTCTCTCAGTTTCATACAATCTTCCACACAGGGAGGAGCACCCAGCCCTGTGAAGGCCTTAGGCAAGTGATGACACCTTGGTGGACCACA